>JAAZTK010000652.1:0-18508 GCA_036507255.1 Megalothorax incertus
TGAATCTATTCTATTCTCAATATTAGCCTTATTTCTAGAAATACAATTCCCATTCGTCAGATTCATCAGAGTATCCGTACGATTTCCAATCTTAAAGGATCCATTGCACAGGGGACTTTGTAGACTTGATTCCACTCTTTTTTGCGTTGTGATTTGACTTAGGAGGAACCTGAGTAGATTTTTAGTACTTGTTCGATCCCCCATTGAAAATACACGGCTCTCGGTACCATTTACATTATTCTCCATATACACAAAGGATGGGATTCGATCCGGGACGAGATGAGGGGGCAAAGAATTCTTGAACACGTCCAGTTTTGCAAATGTCATATTTAAATTGTAATTGGTCGTAATGAAAGAAGCTAGGCGGATGAAATGCGACATTGCAGAGCCACAATATCCACAAAACTTTGATGTATAGAGGAGTAAGAGGGATGTAGCATTGTAATCCCCCTTGTTTTCAACGTAATTGAGCAAATCTTGGGAATTAAATTTGACCACGTGGCTCGCCCTTGAATCTTCTTCTTCTGAGGGAGACTCTTTGTCAATTGTTTCAACCCATAGTCGGTTTGGAGAAGTCAGTGAACCCCTCGAGTAATTGTGGATTGCAATCGCAATCTCAGAAATGTTGAAAGATTTTAGGGGGATCACAATTTCACGATTTGCTTCGATAATATAAGCTTGTGGATCTACAAACTTGGTCCCCTCTCTTAGTCCATCCGAATTAAAGGCCAAATTAATGAAATGGGGTGCATCCGTTGGGTCAATTGCAAAGAATCTGAATTTCTTTTTCGAACGGCATATATACCCTGTAAAGTTGAGTTGATGGGAAATATTCTCATAATGTGAAAGGGATTCTTTCAGAATTGGAACCCTTTTCGAAGATGATCTCCAAGCGTCAATCCATTCTGCATTCTCTTTATGAATGATGCGTCTGAGCCTTGTCACATTCCCAGAATGATTGCAATTTAAATAATCAAGAGCTACTTCTTTGAGAGAGGCGTAGAATGGGGAATATGCTGAGGGGTAATGACGCTTTGTAATTAGTAGGAGGACTGGACCCTTTTTCAGTTCTTGAGCTAGGTCAATTGGACCAATTGCTGAGCCACGATTTGCAAACCCATTCCGAACCTCTGTTGCCCATGTTATAGGGTTTTTGACTGTGCGCTCGGATACCCAGTCTACAACTTGACCCACTGGACCTTTCATGCCTGAAAAATATAGGAATTTAGAAATTGATAGATTTTAATTTTAAAAAAATAAAATCTCACCTTTTACGTTATATCCTTCGAACCATTTGGCTGTATGTATCTCATTAAAGAGAACCAGACTAACTGCATTCGACGAAGTTAGAAAGAATCTCTCCCCTAGCTCTTTATTCAGGAGAATTGCAAAGCCTACTTGACGAAATGGGTCCGATTCGAAGTTCCTTGATGCTAAAGTATAAGAATTTAAATTTTAATTATTAAACTTCCAAAATACTAATTAATTACTATTTAGATAATAATACAGTATTATTTACCCATTTGATAATAAGTTTCATAATTCAAGGCAGACTCCGTGTCGGTAAAATTGAAAAGAGAGAGCATAATGGCCTGAAAATGTTTGATGAATTCGAATGTTTAATTAAATGCATTTTTATATCAAGGAATACTGTACATCATGCTTGGCTCGAAAGCTCCACAATTCCTCTTCATTGTCAATGCGGGTCAGTGGCATCAGTAGGGATTTGAGAAATTTAATCATCATTTCAGTCCGAATAGGTCCATTATAAATTATCCCCTGTGGAAAGTCCAGATTTAAATTGTATAAATACTATAATGATCCTAAAACTTACAGATTGTCCGTTAATGTGAGCTACAAAAATAGGGAAATGTGATAGATTCTTGTAATTTTTTCTGCACTGTCCTTCGGGCCACCTAATTAAGATTTAATAGTCAGGGATTAAGATCGAGATTTAAAGTGAAATTAGGCATCAAGTATAAAATAGCCTTACCAACAATTGACAGCAAAGAACTTGACCTTTCCATTGTACGCTTTATGGAAATATTTAGCTAGAGCCAAGAATACAGGTCTCGCGGCTACTGATTCAGAATCCCATGTAGCATAATAAAATATGAATGAAGGACTGAACGGAATTTCCCGCCGGACAATATCAAAATATTCTCCCTGATAATTATCCTGGACGTAAGGCTCGGAATTCTGGTAGAATGGATTGGGAGGAGGTGGACTTTGAGTTTTGAGAGACCTAAGAATAAATTATATGACATATATTAGTATACAATTTGTCAATTTATCAATCTGAGATTAAACTGTACCTTAAGGTCAATCCACTTGCGAGGAATATGAACAGGAGGAACAACTCCTTATGATATCTAGATACGAATAATATCATCCTTATTGCAAATCGGTCCGCGCAATAGAGCAGTCGAATAAGTTGTCTTTTGAGAAATGCCCTTGGCCTGGACACGTTGCTCTCAATTACGGGAGAGAAATTAGTAGGGGGAACTGGAGTGTCTGCGGGTAATGAGTCTGAAGTTGAGGAATCCAAAGAATCCGGCTCTCGGTCTTCTTCCTCCTCCTCCTCTTCCTCCGCAAACTCTTCTACTTCAAATCCAGAAGAACGAGCGACCTGGTTCTGGGTAATTTCGCTATCCTCATCAATTTCTTGAGAAATGGAGTGTTCATCGGATTCCGAGTCAAGATCTCCGGCGGCAAGAGTGGCTGGATTGGAGATGGGTGAGCTCATGTCAATGATCCTCATTTTTTCCAGCTTTACAGAAAATTAGTTGAAAGGGCTGTTTATTCAAGATATCTCCAATAACGAGCAATCATCATTAATTAGTAGATAATTTCAGTTCCAGCTTGAGCTGATCCAATTTAACAGTTTGAGAAGTTGAGTTTAATCTAGCTATCAGGCACCTTCAAAACAAACAAAAATTAAAAACAAAATATTATGGACATAATAAATTTATTTACCTCATTCAATCTTTATTAAATTAAATCTGTACAACTTCAATCCAAATGGACCGTTTTTCAATCAATCAAGCTTCTACCAACTCCTAAGGTTTATTTTTAACAATTCCACGAAATCCAGCAGGTGAAACCGTGTATTAATTTAATTATAATTGCAGATTAGTTGAATTCAGATCACATCTTGAATCAAAATCTCAAATTTAAACACGTATTCCTATTCTATTTCACATTATAGTTCACTTTGTTCATTTGACGTTTCTGATCCTGAGCTGAGCTGCGTCAAAATTCACATTTCTCAACCATGTCAATAAAATGAAATGATTAATTAGCAATTAATTAGGCAATTACAATTTGTAGAGAGATTTGTACCTAATTAATCATTTAACACCTGACCAACATGTCGCCTCGCCTAGCTATGAGTGAAAGTATAGGACACCCCCCTGAGGAATTGGAATCTTTGGCCCATCTACGAGCTATCATAATTGCTCTATTTGTCATCTTCATGTATTGGTATTAAATTGTAGATTTCTCAATCTAAAAAAATATCAAATAGACGAATTTTACTCAAAAAGGATCAAGGAGCTAATGGAATTGGCTCTAAGGAAGATATTTGGAGTGGATCACAGGTCTAATTAACAATAGGTATAGGTTTTTAAAATCTATGTACATATATTTCTAGGTTGATTTTTGTCCCTATACCTCAAAATACACACGTGGACACTACAATCTTGGGAATGTCACGACTCTATCAAAGGTAATTAAACTTCTGCCCAATCCTATATCTTAATTGGGGCTAATTACTAATTAGTAAATTACTACAATTTTTTTCTAGGGGAGAGATATTTTATTCCCTCTTCCATTTCATCATGTCAGTCTGTTTAGCCCTTCTATTTTTCTTCTTGGCCCTGAATACAGAATTTCCGGAAAAGATACCTGGATCAATTTTTTAATTGAAATCTCTAATCGATCCTAAATACTAATAGTCTAATAGTACTGTAAAAATATGCGAAATACAGATACAAGTATTTATTTTACATTTAAATCTCTTTAATGCAGTTGATATTAAATAGGTATTACATCAAAGTCCAGGAAAAAGATAATTTTGAATTTACAAGTTTAATAATTTTTTCGATATTTTGCAACAAGTATGATATCTAGGACTCTAGGTATAGTAGTAGGTACAAGTAAAGCTACAGATCTAATTTACAACTTCGTCAATTTTTTTATTTATTTTTTTACATATTGTAGTAGTAGGGAAACTATTTTTGAATTTCAAAAAAGAGTTAATTATTTCTGACATACTTACACTGATATGCTACACAAATAATGATACATATGGAGTTGTAATAATATTGTATTTATACAAAACATTAAACATTTCCGTCTTAATTAGATAAATAAGTTAAGATTAAAGAAATTAAGACTATTTGTATTGGTGGGAATAAATATAATTATGATGAATGTACCTAACTGGAATTTTGAATCTACTTCTGAGCTAAGGACTTTAGTATACTAGAGATAATACATTACCTACAAATTTTAATTTAGGATTTTTTTTAACTTTTAGAATTTGTACCTACAGAACTTATATACGATACTTGTAACATTTACGGATATTCTAGAATCTAATTAAGTTATTGAATTAAAGGTCTCTTTCCTCTGACTCGAGTATTTTCAGCCATTGCCCTTCGTTCAGTTCTTGTTCCATTATTTTGAGGAGTTTTATCTTGAGATGAACCATTTTCTCGAGGATTTCTATTCTCTCTCTCCTCAGAATTAGACTCTCGGTTAACGAGTCCAATGTTAATACTATGCCGCTTAGGAGGAAACATTCTAAAAAGGTCAGAAGGATAAAACATTTAAAACTTTTTTTCCTTGGCAAGCTTTTAAAGAAAACTTACTTGAGAACTGAAGCTTTTCCGGGTTCAGGCATCATTGAGAGCTCAAGTGGAGTAAAGAGAAAGTATTGATGATTGGCGAAACGTGAAGCATGGCTAATCAAAGCCATTTGACTCGCCTTTCGATTTAGTGGGTCCATAAATACATCAAATTCATCCAGCATAAAGAATGGGGCACGCATCACTTGCCACAAGGAAAGGATGAAACAGATTGTGGAAAAAGATCGCTCTCCGCCAGAGAGTTGAAGTCCATATTCAGTCAGATTTTTCCTAATTTCAAAAAAGGCATTAAATATCATCCTAATATCAATATAGGTATTTAAATGCTAAAAATCATACTTTATAATCCTCTCGTTTTGTCCCTGAGTTGCCCGAGTAGTGGAGGAAGTCGCATCATTATCAGGACAGACATAATAGAAGACAGTCTTAGCATCATGATCAATTTCGAGGCTGCCCTGATATCCTCTTGACGAGATGAGCGCGTAAAAGCAATTGGAAATACTATTGGCAAGTTGGCTTAAACTCTTTCGGAAGAATTCCATTTGAATTTGGACTATTTCATTCATGGCCTGTTTGTAAAAATTTATTTTTACAAATTAAAAATCTCAGATTAAAAATTTCAAAACTTACACTATAAAGCTTGTCAATTATCCTGAATTGCTCATATTCATTCCGATATTTATCCCTTGCTGATTTAAGATTTCTCTTAATTTCTTCCGCGTCGCCTATTAATTTTATATTGATGAAAAAAAATCAATTTTCTTATGAAAAACTTTTAAAATGCAAGTGTATTTTTACCAATAATTTCTTGAGCAGATTCAAGTTTGGAAAGGATTCCCCTTTGTTCTTTTTTGATATTATCCAGAGATCTATTTTATTAAAAACAAAAGGAAATGTCAATAAAATTGATAGCCCATGAATGAGAGCATATCTACATAAATGCATTTACCTTCTAGTTTCAATTCGAGGACCCTTCTCACTCGCTACATTCACCTTTCTCTCCAACTCTGCCTCACAATTCTCCAATTTCCTCTCAATCACTTTCTTCTCATCCTCCACATCCGTCAACTTTCTATTGAGCCTTTGAATTTTCTAAAGAATTCAAGTTACATAATTAAATATACTTTTGAATTATTTTTATAACTCACCGTATTCATATCATCAATACGAGTCTGATAATTCGCAAGAATCTCCTCCAATTCATCATACCGCTCTTTCAGAGTATTATACTCCCCCTCCAACTTTACCCTTTCCTCCTCCTTCTCAACATTCGCTGCAGTCTTTTCCTCAATCGTCCTTTCAATTTGAGCCTTTTCCTCATTAAGAGTTTCAATCTCTCCTTGAAAATCGTTAATCTCTTCAAGGAAATCCGCAGTTCCATCCACTACTGCCGCCTTCCTTCGAATCCTTTCCAACTCTGCTTCATTTTGCTTGAGTTTATTGTGAGTAGTTCGCAATTCCGTGTATCGAATCTCGCTCTCATGTCGAAGCTTTTCCTCCTCTTTCCGTTTCTTTTCAATTTCTACACGAATTCCATTACAGTCCGCTTCTAATTTCTTAATATCATCTTCCATACGTTTTGTACTATTTTTAAATGAATATTAATTTAAATTTATATCAATCTACAATATAAATTCAAAATTGCAATAAATACTTACTCGAGATGATGATCATGAGCAGTGGATCTCAAATATCTTGTTTGAGTCACATCATTAGGCTTTTTGCACACCATGAATTTCATCCTGGGGACTGGAGTAATTTTGAAATATTCTAGCGAGTATGCGAATTTGCAGTTTTTGGACCTAAAATTAAAAGATTATATTAATTAATATTTAATATTTAATATTTATTCAAAGCAGAAATCTACTCGAATATTATAAGAAAAATTCAATTACTTGTTAGCATCCTGCACAATCTCGAGTGCATCATTATTTGTGTCAAATAAAAGTATTGCTTCCACTTTTCCATAATCAATTAGCGCATTCCGGATCACAGGGTCATCATTCTCGATGATTATACTGTCCAGAATTGTAGGATGATCATCAATGGCGGCGGATCTTCGTCGAACATCATAGGGCTAGCGATTTATTGTTAGAGATTGAATATTAATAAATGAAAAAATAAATAAATCGTTGAAAATTAAACTTACAGTGGACATAAAGGAGTTGATATTATAACTCGGGATCCACCATTGTGATACTTTCCCATATACTTGTTCAATGAGTCCATTTAGTACCTTTCCATCCGCAGAGCTGTTAACGATGAATTTCAGTAGCAGAGGGTTTAGAATGTATTCAATAAGGACTGCCCATTTTGGTTCTTTGACTTTAATACACGCAGCAATAGGTCCTTTTGGCATTTTTGAAAATCTTCTCTTGTTTGAATTAATCAGATCCATAAGCCTCACCATATCCGGGCCGAAAATGGCATATTTATTGTTTTCCGAATTCTTTAACGCCTCAATGTTTCGCTTCTTGTTAACTGGAGGATTCAAATATGATTTTAAAGGTACGAGTAAATAAGATATAGAAATTAATATAAAAATTTAATTTAGGTCCGACTTACCAATAACATTTTTAGTGGCATGGTTGTTTTCCTCTAATTTCCGGATCTCATCCTTTATCCCTTGAGCCCCATCATTGAAAAAATCGGTATCTTTCCGTAGAGTAGCAATCTTTTGCTTTAGCTCTGTAATTTCCTCTTCAAGGAGATTCTTCCGCTCTTCATCATGGTTTTGGCTGCTCTCTGCCTCCCTCCTTGCTTTCAATGCCTCAACCTTCCGCTTGAGCTTTTCAATTAACTCGTTCTTTGAAACAATTTGTTTTTGCTTTGACGCTAATTGCATGTTTAATCTATTAATGTCTTGCTTAGACTTGCTGTAATCTCGCATGAAATTCTCGACCCTCGCTTTTGCTTCACGGAGATTTTGTTTCTGCTCTTTCTTTTGATCTTCGGTAGGACTGTAAGAAATAAAATAAATTCTTATTTAAAATTCTAGCTTGAAATTAAAATAAATACATATTTAAAAACATATGGCCAATTACATGCTCTTTTTAGTTTTCTCCAGATCCGCATTTATTCGCTGAATAATTTCCTGGCATTTGACAATCTTTTCCTCCTTGTCATTAATCTCAGTAACATACTTGGTCTTCACCTTTTCTTCGAGAATTACAATCGCCCAAAGATATTCAGACTCAAGAACCTCAATCCGTTCTTGATAATTATCCATATCTTTAATAATCCTGTACTTCTTTTCCAATTCTTTGACTTGACTTTGGCAAGCTCTTATCACCTGTGCAATTGGGTAATAAACAAAATTAGATCTGGCAATAAATCAGGCATAATAAATATCCATATATTTTTAAAATTACATTTCGTTTGACTTCCATATTCTTTTCGCTCATGTTAATATCATTCGATAATTCCTCGAGTATTTTCTCACACTTGTCAAGAAGTGTTCCTTGATAGAAGAGCAGGTACCTAAAAGTTTAGATTATATTATTAAAATATATTAAATATTCAAGAACCAATTTAGTATTTTATTAAAATAATAGTATTTTTATTACTTGTCCTTTGGATTTTGTGACTTTAGAAAGTTCCGAGCTGCTTCTTGATTTCTGGGATAAATGCATATTAAAAACTCTTCAAAATGTAAATGTAAATCCTCTAAACTTACAGAATAGTCACTGGATTATCAAGTTGGATATTGAGAGCAAACAGAATCTTATCCAGGTCACATTTCCTCAAGGGTCTTGCCATGCCACCTTGGGGCTTTAATTTGTAGGTCGAGGTCCCTTTAATATCCAGTACCCTTTCGACCGTAAACTCCCTGCCAAAATCATCTATTTTAAGATTCCCGTTATTCACAAGAGTGACAATAGTCTTTGCGTATTGTTTCCCAATTTTGATGAGTCCTATAATTTGTATTAAAGTATGTCAAAATGATTTTAACAACATCAGACTTAGGATTAGATCGTATTACCTTTTGTGCTAGTTGTCCTTGAAGTGATATTTGCCTTTCCTCCGAGTGCAATTAGAATCCCAGAAAGTATTGCAGACTTCCCTGATCCATTCTCTCCTGTGATAAAATTCAAATTGGGATGCCATTCCTTGTAGAAATTCTCGTGGCACATGAAGTTGTAGAGTCTAAGGGATTTAATGATGCCAGAACAGGATTCTTTGTTTTCAAGGTCCACCTGGGAATAAAATACAAATTATATTGATTAAATATACGATATGTAGTGCAATTAATTTAATTAAAAAATGACGATATGAATTTAAATAAAATGCGAAAGCCTGTAGTGTACTTGTCCATTCTTCTGGCTCTAGAGTGTGGCAGTTAGCGGATAGCATTGAGCATTACGCAGAATTAAAAAGAATGAAAAAAAAAACAATATAATTACTAAATTAGCTAAAATGTTCAAAATAGAACTCGGCTTACCTTATCCCAATTAACTGGTTGAGACAATATCGCTTTCCCGGGCAAATTGTTATTGTTTGCCTTCTTTTGCTGCTTGGATTGAATTGAATTGTATCGATTTCTTTGCTTTTTTGCTCCTTGTCTCATCCTCCGAGTCAGAGGCTTCATCGCTCGAATCATCCGAATCGGAACTCTCTTCCTCCAAAATCGGTTTCACTTCCTCTTCTGACGAATCTTCTTTGCTGGTTCTCCTTCTTTTCGGTACAGACTCAGCCCCACTACTATCTTCATCAGAAACCTTCATTCTTGCTGTAGTCGACGCGTAATTTCCTTGTCTGACGGCTGGAACTCATACTCGGCTATTTAAAAATTAAAAAAAACATTATTAATTAAAATAATGCAGCATTGGTTTATATTATTTCAAAGTGCGGATTCCAATTTTTGTCAGATAAAGATATCAATTTATCAAATATTCAAATTAAGTAGGCCTGCCTGAGGCAGTGCGGCCATACCGGCCTGCCATGTCCAATTTCCAGAAATTACAAAATAAGTATACCTATGCATAGTAGGTCTAAATTATAATACTACACCTTCAATTCGCACTTACCAATTTACCAGGTGCAAAGATCCTCTGGAAATGCACCTCTCTTTAGAGTCCTCAACCAGACAATGCCCTGAAGGTATAAGATAGTAATAAGAAGGTTAATTAATAGTAAAATTTTAATTGAGTTTGAAGAATTAATTTTTAAAGTGAGTCACCTCAGGGCCCTCAAGGCTCAAAACTTTAAAACTTCTTCAAAGTCTCAGAATGTGGTATTTTAAAGGGTCGACGACGTCCCAAAGTCAATTAATTATGGGGATTATCTCCAAATGATCAATTACCGCAAATCACATGTTAATTAATTAAATTAGCCAATTAATTAAAAGAAAATTATTTGTGAGGACTGTGGAGGGAAGGGACGGAGGGGACAAACGAATGAAAACCCGCTTCGATTCTCAGTTCAGTACACTATTTAGATCCACTGCAAGCTCGCTCAAATTGAACAAAAGCGTGCAAAAAAGTCGAAAAATTGTGAAATCGACGTTTTGCTTTTAATAATTTACCTAATTAAAAAAAATTGTTATTTGGACATTGATCAATTAATTGACCTTCGTGCTTATTAAATTCTCTTCGAAGTCGACGGGAGTACGAGTAGTCTCAACCGGAAGGGGATTTCGTGTAAGTGGAGGTTTACAGCAGATGCTCTAGAAATAATATACGATTTAGGAGTAAAAATTAAAAAAAATAATTTACACCTATTTTGCAATTGATTATGAACTCCAAATTAGGTAATTATTTTGATTTTGTATTTGTTTGTTAATTAAACAGGTGGACAGAAGGAGGATGTTAGTTGCCAAAAGGGGTTCCAGTTCCAATAAAACTCCAAGATCTGCAAAATCTTATGCTCGACCTCGACCTGATTCAATTAAAAAGAATGGAGATAATATCATATTTAAGCCAGGGACCACAACATCTCGTAATATCAACATTGGAGAGGAGAGAAAGGTGAAAGAGATGAAGTCTTTTATTAGTAGCAAAAAGCCCACACTGGAAGCTACCCCCACGGAGTTGAAAGCTTCCAAAATTGATGATGATGTTGCTGCCAAAAAGATGATTCAATTCCTTTATAAGAGGTAATGAAGGAAATACCTTAAATTTTTAATTGGTTTTTGTATAGCTGATCAAATCCATATTGAATCTAGGTCAATACGAACACAATCTGGGCCATTAAATTGGACCCAAGAACTTGCTGGGATTACAGATAGCAAGTTCCTAGCCATATTGGAGGAATTAAAGAGCAAAATGGAACATTTTGAGAATAAGATGGATCCGCTAATACAACAGCTTATCGTAAGTTTATTTTTTGATATTTTAAAGTTATTTGGATTTATATTTATGATTTCTTTCTTCATTCTTTTACTCTTAGGATGGAAATTGGATGACGAGATCACCTCAAGTTGTAAAAAAGATGGAAAGCTTTATTCACGAGTTCCTCATAATTCGAGAATCATTTGTGGGTACTGTCGTTCATTCTTTGATCAAGAATTTCGTTACGCCAGAGTCTTCGAGCCAACCTGACCAAATCTCCGAGTCTGAATTGAAAATATTTGCAATTGCTCATCGAAATCTGAAGAAAATTGCATCTTCATTTCAAACGTAAGTTGTAAATTAAGAAAAGAATTCAATATGGGTACTAAATTACATAACTAATTAATAAACTAGATCTAAGGACATCATCGTAAAGCAGCTGGACCATTTTTACCCGTATATTTTCAAATCCGCTCATTTGCACTTTTGTTTTGTCAAAAATGCTCTTCAAACCATCAAATATATCCCGGATTGTAAATTCAAAATTTTGCATTTGATAATTAGCAGGTACTTTGCACAATTTATTTTTAAGATGTTTCATTCCTGATTCCTGAATATTCTAATCGGTTCTAGGCTCTGTCGAATTGATGTATTTCTACCCGCGAAAGATGTAGAGGAATACTCTGAAATGTTGAATCTAAACCTGAGTTCAAATGTAAAGGTGAAAGGGGAGGATGGTGGGGTATGTATTCAAGCCATGGAGTGCGATTGGGGAAACAACGGGCAAGTCTACACTCCAAATCCACTAATTGAGAATCTAGATTTGAGCCTTCGTCTTTTATTCAAGTATCTCGATGAGCAAATCAATCATTTTAATGAATTAAAATTGAGAGAAGAGGGGGATGGAGAATTGAACGAAGGAGAAGCTCAAAGTACAGCCTTTCTAGATGGACTTATAACAATCTTTGAGAAAGAAGTACTCCCCACATTCGGTCTTCATCATGTCCAATTCCTTTTTTTCTATTTCCTCAATTCAAGCCCCAAGCATCCTCAACGTTTTCTAAAGGCCTTATGGACAATTGCCTCAAATCCAAACAGTTCCCAGTGTATTCGAGTTCAAGCAAGCTCTTACATTTCCGGAATCCTATCCAAGGCTCAATATGTTCCAATTTCGTAAGTTCCTATTGTAATTTTTATTAAAAACCTATTTCATTCATCTCCTTTCCTTTTGTAATAGGCTGGTAAAGAAATGGTTGTATACCCTAGCCAAATACGCTTGCAAATACAATAGCAAACATTCGGATAAATATCATTGGTCAAATGTCAATATTTTTGTCCATGGCCCTTACTACGCCCTATGCCAAGCCATTTTTTATGTGTACACCTTTAGGAATAAGGAGATTAGCGAGAACTGGCAAAGTAAGTTAATTTGCAATGAAAGTATTTGCATTTAGGATTAATTTCAAAATTAAACGCATACTTTGTATTTTTCAGGTGCTAGCATTTTAACTAAGGAACTTGAACTCGGGACATTAATAACGAGTAATTTGAATCCTCTGAGAGCCTGTGTATCCTCTATTACAAATGAGTTCATTAAGGTGGCTCATATCCATCAAGTATCCTATTGTAATACGATCAAAGATAGGAATGAAAAGGCTACAATACCCACGATAACCAAGAATGAAATGAATGAATCCGAGACTCAATCAATTTTATTAGCCAATAGTTTAGAGAGTTTCTTTCCATTTGATTCCTATCTTCTTCCTAGGTAAGAATAGTTTTCTAAATTCCCAATTTGAATTCAAATACATTAATTGAATATATGATTTCCATTACAGAACTAGAAATTGGATTGATCCATTATATCGAACCTACGAACCTTATTTGCCTGAGACCAAGATTGAGCTCAAAGAGGAAGAATTTATGGATGAAGATTCGATTGAAATGGATCTTTGTGTGGAAAGAAAGCCCAAAAAGAAGAAATCCAAATCTAAAATTAAAGCTGAAGAGATTGAAGAATCTTTTGAAAATTTTATTGATTAATTCGCATTTAATTATATAATATTAACTAATGTTTTAATTTGTATTCTTCAAAATCCAATTTAAATATTTATTTGTCTCAGATGAATTAAATCTTTGTTACATTGAACTTCTTAGCATAATAGGTAGAATTCTTTTAACAATTAATTATAATCACTTAATTTAATTAAGCACCAAGATTTAGGATTTGCATTTTTATAGTCTTTTTACTTGTAATATTTTGATAAATTAAGTAGCCTAAATTAAATAGTGCATGCAGTCGGAATTCAGAAGTGTGAGCCATTATTTTTTTAAAAGTATCTGCTTAATTTCTTGTATAGCTTCCATTTGAGACAGCATAAATACTCGCGTTTCCCACATAAGATTCACCAGAACCTCATCGTTTTTCTCATCCAAATCCACATTCTTTGTTAATTGAGGTGAAAATCGATAAAATGGTACTCCAATAGCGGCACACCATGCTCGAGATCTTTCCACAACTTGCCCTTCACTTTGTGTAGCCTTTAAAGTTTAAATTGAATTTAGATTATTATATTTTTGTACTACGTATTTTTAAGAAATTAGAAGACTAACCTGATCTACGAGCAGATTAACTAGAGAATAGAGCTTATTAGCTTTTTCATAGGCATCAAAGATATTTTTTGGCCATGTTATATCGATATTGGATGTTGAACAAGAAGATTGTGGAGGGATCCCTGTGCCAAGAGATAGGACAATTGAAGGAACTTGTGTGCTAGAATTCCTTGAAGATCCCACAGCTCGAAGAGAAGCGTTGAATTGCTGAAGTTCTGTCAAAGCGTCGAGAGTGGGGTTATTTCCTGTAAAAAAGATTAAATGAGAATCAGATAATAGAGGTTGTTTTATTTAAAGACTACCAATCAAGCCTCCATCAATATATTTGGATCCTCCAAGTCGGAAATAAGAAGGCGCAGCTCCTATAAAGAAATCCTAATAATATCAAATCATTGAAATCCAATTAATCCCTTACCAGTGTATTTAGCAGCCTGAAATTGAAAATAGAGTAAATTAATTAATTAAGTTAATCAGGCCTTTTTAGAAAATATACCTCCCAAATATGAATGTCATCTTCATCTTCCTTCACAGGTGGCTCAATTCTAAATAATGGATACATGGAATAATATTATTACGATCAATATTTTTAAAACATTTATAATCTTACATTGATTTGGGAGAAATGTAGTTTCGGAAAAAATGAAACTCTAGAATAGAATTACATGTCAATTATGATTCATGAATAATTAGCACGACTACGAGTACTAGTATTAGTACAATAGTATTAGTACTACTAATTTAGTAGTATTTAAATGTATTTACCCACTGGCCGGCAATCAACAACCAAACTTGATATCATTACTCTAAAAATTTATTGGCATATGAATATTGAATATCCGTAAATGTATTGTATTAGTAATTCCAATGTTCCAAACCTTGGACGTCTTATGGAACGCATCTTTTTATCACAACCAAATTCCTTTTTTAAAAACTCTTCAAAAGTGTCAGAGCTGTACGGCCTTTCCCCTACGAATGCCTTATCCTTGAGACGAAGATATAACCCCTGCATTTCCAGGATGCTCTTTCCAGTGGCAAGACCCAATGCCAAAATCCCACCAGCTAAAGTATATCAGCAATCATTTAAATATCAAAACGTGTCATAAATAGTATATGCATTCTTTGATGGAAATCTTACTGGAAGTTCCCGCAATCCAATCAAAAAGGTCAACAATTGGAACTCCAATTTCCTGAGTAGGAATTACGTGAGAAATTACAAATTATATTGAATTAAATTTTTTGCTAGTTAATACGCTACCTGCTCCAAAACCAGGAGCATTTGAATTAGGACAATTCCTAAATGCGGATAAAAATTAATTAAGTAATTTGAAATAAAATATATCAAAATTATTACCTCGAACACCTCCTCCATCAAGGCATAAAAGTCTTCCTCCAATATGAGAATCTCCAGAATTATAAGGAGAATTTGCATTTTGTTCGTCATATTTCTGTCCTTGATTATTGAGACTGAATGCATGTAAAGCCTCGTGAAGAATATTGATATTATCCAGTTTTGGAAACTTTTCAGGTGGAATCCCTTCAAATCCTTTCTTAATTGAAAATACACAACCCTCTTTACATAGAATTTTCTTTGACTCTGCGCATCTGTAAAAATAAGGAACATTTGTTAGATGTCGTAGGTTAATTAATTAATTTAATAATTACCCATATCTAAATATAATTATTAGTATCCTACCTTTCAGCCCCTACGGAAGAAAGATAAAATAGGCAGATATCACTATCCGGCAGCCGATTAACGCACACAAGATGTCTAGAGGTATGTCCATCATCGTTAGTCATATTAACGTCTGCCCCAAACGCAATTAAAACCTTTACAAATGAAATTTAATAATTAAAAAGCATAAAAATCCAGCTTCTGGCGTTGGCATCTTACTTGGATTATAGATTTAAATCCATAAATTGATGCAATATGCAGAGGAGTGTTTCCATTTACTCCTTTAAAATTTGCAAAAGCGCTACTACTCAGGAGTATAAGGGTACTTTTTAAACATCCCCTTTCAGCTAAAAAGTTCAAATTTAATAGACAAAAGTAATGGAAATTTTAATTGCAAACCTGCCAAATGGAGAGGAGTATTATTCTCATTGTTAATTGCATTTGGATCACTCCCAAGGTCAATTAATTTTTCGATTATTTCCCAATTGGTTGCCCAATGAAGGGGAGTCCCACCGGTTTCCAAATCCTTTACATTAGGTAATAAGAAATAAGATAATCCATATCATTAGTGAGAAATAAAATAAATTATACATGCGAGTTTTACCTTATGGATTAAGCATTTTTCATTCAGTTCTACCATTTCCTTTATTGCAGTCATTGAACGAGATTTCACAGCGTGATGAATCGGATAATTCCCATCCAATTTTGACATTATATCCGAATTTGCATTCTTTCTAAGAAGAATCTAGAAAAAGTATTGATTATGATTTTATGATAAATTATATTTATAGATAGATATATACCATGACGGATTGGGTGTCATTTAAACTCGCGAAATGCAGAGCTGTCACTCCTTCACGGTTCTCGAAATCAATAATGGAAAACATTTCGCCAGGATATTGATCAAAGAGCAGCTGAAAGAAATATCCATCAATGATCATGTATGTAGGTAATATATTTTACCAGTTATTTGTTATACTCATAGTCATCACTTACTTGAAGAATCTGCGACGAGCTTTGAGCTGCAAAATGAAGCACCGTATTCTCCTTAATGTCATTTATATCTATGTGTACATCCAATTCAAGGAGAGCCGTAACGGCATTAATATTCTTATGAAGGATTGCAATATGAAGGGGTGTTCGTAAGAGTTCATTCTCTTGTTCGTTCAAATATCTAGAATTTCAAGGCAAAAACATTTTTTAATTTTATATACGGTCATCTTTAGGCACTTATGATTAGTATTTGTCTTACTTTGCAAAGATGGGATCCCTAATAATATGAAGGTAATCAAAAGCAGCAGCAATATGTATAGCAGACCATCCTTGATTCTCCTTTAATTTAGCGCAAATCTTTTCCAATTTGTCCCTTACGCAAAACTAGATTTCAAAAGATTTTAATTAAACTTACTTTCTAAGAATATGTAATCATAAATTCAAATTAAAGATTAACCGAAAGATCAACAGAGACGAGTTCGGGGAATGTTCGCTTGTAAATCCCAAACATATATTCAGCCTCTTGTTTTAAATCCGATTTGAATAAACTAAACATTTTTTCGGATCCTGGAATGATAGAAATTGAAGGGTTTAACTCAAAAACGTTTGCATCTTTCTAATCTAGGTAATACATATCTTACCTGGAACATGAAGAATCACATTGTACTTGTACACTTTGCTATTTGGGAAGGAAAGTGGATCAATCTCTCCGTGCAAAATTAAACATTTTTCTCTTGATTTTATTGGATATCGAGTGACCTGTGTTCAATATTTTAAGAATAGAAATTTAATAAATCATTCGGACTTGAAGTCTAATTTATCTTACCTCTTCAATCCCAGAACGACTGTTAATTTCAATCACTTGTGGACGTGGTTTGAGAATGGTTGGTGAATTTGCATTGCTGGTTGGTGAAATCGCCGAAGTTGCATTTGTGATATTTTGCGATATCCGGTTGGCTGCTGTAATGACTGTCCCGATTCTTCCTATCCATTCCATGCTTGAATTTTTAATATTTACAAATTATGCTGCAAATACAATAAAATATTTAGATTTAGGAATTATAATAATATACAGATAAACCTTCAGATCGAAGAGGAATTACCTTTATGTAATAGATTCTTGCTTCAAATTATAATTTGATCAAACCCGTGATCAGTTCATTCTTGAAATTGACACTGCACCGAAAGTAATGATAAGAAATACCACGAGTCTTGATTGAGAATCAAATCTCAGCTGATGACGACTGCATGAAAAAAATTTAAAAGTGTAAACTGTTTCAAAATATTTAAATGCGATACATATGGTTGAAATTCGGATAAAGT
This sequence comes from Megalothorax incertus, assembly GCA_036507255.1. NCBI lineage: Eukaryota > Metazoa > Arthropoda > Collembola > Neelipleona > Neelidae > Megalothorax > Megalothorax incertus. The sequence goes on from JAAZTK010000652.1 coordinate 17,742, forward strand.
TAATTATATACCTGTACTTGTAGATGACCCCCAGACGACTGACTATTCCAAAAATACTTTTGAAAGGATTTAAGTTAATTAATCTTGCATTGAATTTTTTTTATATCTATTATATCGATGAGTATGACTAATTATTTTATTTTTCTCAGGAAATTGCGCAAAGTGGGTTAGGATTTAGCTTGTCATGTTGTTCACATTTTCCAGGTACAAAAATCTTTTTAATTTTGAAAGATTTGAGAAAGAAATAATTGGATTTGGTATCAATTTAATTTAGGTAGTTTTTATTTTATTGCAATTAAAATAGACTTTTAATCTTATTATAGGCGTAGTGTAAACAAGGGGAGCAATAGTAAAGAGATAGAACAAGATGTGCAAAAATGACAAATCAAATAGTTTCGAATTAAAAATCTGCCTAATTATTTTTACTTTTCTTTTTCAAAATACTCTGAAGGATGTCCATATTTTTAGATTTCTCCACACCTGTATTCCTAACTAAAGGATCAAATTGTCTCTTCTTCCCTTGCTTTTTGAGTGGTTTTTCTTTCGGAACTTTTGCCTGGAACTTGCCCAGTGAGGCAGTCGCACCTTTAGCCACATGAACTGCTTTATGAAGCTATAAGAATTTAAAAAATACAGATAATTAATTAAACTAGGTATATTGACAAGCTTATATTTATATTTAAGTACCTCATTCTTGGTGGCCTTTTCTTTGGAAAGTAATCCAATCGAAGGTACTTGTACTTTTCTAGCTCTCGCCAAATTCTTTA
>JAAZTK010000653.1:0-18504 GCA_036507255.1 Megalothorax incertus
TACGCGAGGAATAAGGTTGCCGCTAAGAAAAAACAAGCCCCTGGAGGGCCTGGTGTAAGTGCTTGGGGCCCTCGGATTGCCCTAATCGAGCGGGAAAAACAGAGGCAGTGTCCACCAGAGCCTCCAACAGCTCCTCGAAGGGCCCCTCCCAAAGGTTCAAAGGGGCAATCATTATCCTCAGCATCCGAGAGGACTTCCGGTTCGGGTGCATCAGCTCCTCGGCCATTCTACCTGAATCCAACACCACCTACCACCGGTCCTCAATCAATTTCATCAACAGAGACTTGGCGTTCTTCTTGCGAGGACCTTGAAGGTGTCAAAGGGAGTCCACTAGCTTCGGTTACCACCTTGTCAAAAGGTTCACGACACGGAGAACCCAAGAAGATTGCGAGGAGGGTCACTCCGCCGTTACCACCGCCTGAATTCTCGGGGAAATCTGCATCCTCCTCACCCAAGGGCCATCCAGGATCACCTCAATGTTATTCAGGTCAATTTGGAGGTTCTGTAGGGTGTAGGTCATCCCTTAAATCAGGGTCAGTTATAGCTGTGCAAGGACTCTCACAAGTGTATGTTCCAATAGCCGGAGACTCGGCTCCAGGTCCATGTAAAAACCGCCCTCGATTTAAATTTGACCTGCCGATAACCCAGCCTGGAAATGAAGAGTGTCCAAATCCAGATTATGAGCGTATTCCAGAGCAAGAACAAATCCTCGTGAGTTGCTCCCACCTAAATGGTAAGGATTCTGACGGAGATTCACTCCTGGGGTCATGTGATTCAAATTTATTCCAACCGAAACGAGGGTCAGGGTCTCCGAGACCCCCTGGAACTTGTGGTGCTTCTTCATCAGGTCATTCCTCATCGGAGGAACAAAGACACCTCAAACAGAAAAGGCCCCCGCCGCCTCTACCGCCCAAAAATACACCAATCCATCAAAATCCCACTAGAAGTGAAAAAAGTATACGGTTTTGTGGTCAACTTAATGATGGAGAGGGTGAGATAAGCCCGGAAATGCTTTCTTGTGGTCACACCACAATCCCCTCGGGGTATTCGACACTTAGCTCGACTGGAGGTGGTGATCATGGGCAAGAGGATGCCCCTGGAAGGGCACTCCAGCAACTTCGTGACCTTTCCATCCTAATTGGAGGCTCATTTTGCGAGGAGGAATCCAAATTTCGAGGTGGCGAGCGGAGGAAAAATTCTAATGGGACAGATTCTGGTAAGGGCTCCTCCTCAAGGGGTGGAGACCCTTCAAGTCTCACCCTGAAGCCTCCACAAGATTGCTCAGATTGTCCAGCTTGCGCTGCAGCCCTACGGGATTCACAAGAACGTGAAATGGTGCGCAAAATCAAGCTAATTAATTCGATAAAAATTAAGAGCAACCCAAAGGCCAATCATTACTGTGCCGAGTGCCATCCAGAGCCTTCAAGGGCCCCTAGGAAAGTGGTACGGAGGAGGAGTGTCAAGACAAGCAAGAGGAGAGTCTCTACAAATCGAAGAAAAATCGTTAAAAAGGTCATTAGCGATCCTATTCCAATGGCAGATCCTCTGAAACCCTTCGAAATGGCCCAGAGGACCCTCAAGGACACCAACAATCTATTTACAATAGCTGAGGAGGGTGAAGTGTACCTTTATAATCAAGGACAAAGGCCCAAGGATAGACAAGGAGCACTCAGGGATTGCTCTAATAGGAGGAAGGAGGGCTGGGAGCCCAAATGTTGGCTTGCACGTGACCCTACCATGGGCTGGTCAGACCTAGAGTCCCTCTATGGACAGACCATGACCCCACCAAAGGGAGTTGAGGAATGTTTTGCATGCTGGAAAGAATTTTGTGAGAACCGAAGGCTTCAGGAGTCGAATACAACGGTGGATAGGACCAAAAGAATGTTTATTTGGTTGAGTAAACGGCAGAGGTCAGGTCAGCGGGAGTTTAATGCACCCTGGTGGGAGGTACAGTCCCCATTTTAATTATTTTAAATGTCAATTGACCATTTTTAATTAGGAAGTGCTTATAAATGTATAAATCTGACTTTTTTCAGGCAAAAAAGCGTGCAAGTATAAGCTGGTTGGTGACAAAAGCCCTGGACAGGGATGTCCCAAAAGGATTTGACCCTTTCAAACCGCCATCAAAAGAGGTAGGTCCGCCATTAACTAATTTTACAAATGAGAAAGTACTATAATTGTCAAAATATAAGTGAAAGTTGGTTCCAATTAGGAAAAAGTGTTAAATATGTCTCTAAACCTGTCTAAACTAATTAAAAAAGATTCCCATGCTTGTACATTTGAATTTTTAATTAAAACTGACCGTATATGGGCTATGGGATGACACATGGGGTCATCTGTCATAAAATTGAACCTTATTTATTTCCCACAGGGTAATTTCGGCATAGTCCTCAAAGATCCTGTCTCTCGAGGGCTGACATCAGGGAAACTCTACTTTATGGCCCTTAATAGGCTCTACTCTGGGTCTGGTGGTCCTCCAAATATAAAGAAATGGACAGGGCATTGGGATGTCATCCAAATCCTAGCTAGGAAAGGTCTATATGTGGCCAAACCATCGGATATGCGGCTAACTGAGGGGACTCTTAAGCGGAAACCTATCCGAATTGTAAGTTTTGTGAATTGTAAGCCTTAAAGTCCCTGAAAAATATCATTGTTTTTTATAGGCAACCCACGTGGCCCTTATTGAAGCCCTCATGGGGTTGTACACAACGGAGGTACTCTCAAGGGAAAGGGTTCTGGCTACCTTAAGGAGCTTTGGACATTCTATCAGCTCAGGTCAGGTCAACAATGATTTTTTATTTTTTTTTTCTAACCCTAATTTTGACAATTTCTCAGATTTCGGCACCCATGAAGAACTAATGATGGCGTGGTAAGCAATCCTAAAATATCCCTTGACCTTTACTCTAGGATGACATCTTGATTCTTGATTTGTCATCTTTGTTCGAGATTTGTCGCGGTCCTAGGCAGACAAATCTCCGACGGAAGTATTGTATAATACAATTATGTATGTACTACTTTACGATATAGCCCTCTTATTTCTTAAGATTAGGTACTGAGAATGGGCTAAAATTGATACTTTATAGGCACTTTCCGAATAAACCTCAATTAAATGCTAATTTCAAATTCAGGATAAATGCGGCCGTATTCACCCTAAAATCCTACGTGTTGAGCAGCCGTACTCCAGGGATTGTAAGCCAAATACTAAAAATTTCCCCCAAAATTAGACAAATTCTGAAATTAATAGTTTCAATTGGGTCAAAATCTTCTATTAGCATTTATAAATCACTTTGAATTTGAAATGATTTTAAATTCCAGACTCCGGATCTCCAGCGCCGATGGATCAAACTCCCCAAATTGGGTGAACTCCGTGACCTTTGCGATGGGATCGGGATTTGTTCCCTCTTCGCTCTCTATTGCTCCTCTGACCTCCAAGTCCAGGAAATCTTCGTCCCCAAACCTGGAGAATTCCTCGGTATATTTGGCATCCAATCAAATCATTCCCTCGTTGCATCCCTCACCTCTAAGCTACTTCCGGAACGTGTGGGCCATATGACACCTGCTGACTTTCTATATATTCATACTCATATGAAACAGAATACACTTTCTTTCTTGGTGGACCTTTACAGACACCTTGAGGTGAACCCTGTGACCCGTGTCAATCGCCTTACAAATATACCTCTACACGTCGAGTTGTAATAATTAGCTATAGCCGTGCAATATCTGCATTTTTAAATGAAATAAACGCTTCTTTGAATTTTTAAATAATCATTTGAACACATGTGAAATTTCTAATTACGGCAGACTTAATTAGCTCCTCTATACACACCTTCCCACGATCATAAAGCATCTCTAAAGCATACAAAGGAGCATATAGCACTCATTTGGGTGCACAAAAGTGGTTTTTTATAATGGAAATGTCACTTTTACGTAAAGTCATCTTTGCTAATTGCACTGCAGCTCACTTTCTCCCACTTTTTATTCAAAATGCACCTTTCTTAAGAGATTTACTTTGAGGAAGAGGTCCTAATCCGTCCGGAAATACGAGATATATATTTTAGGAGGTGGATGGCTTGAATTTAAAGGCTTTGAGTGGGTTTTGCAATGTATCGTATGTGGGTAGGTGGGATTTACGCATTCTATTATCATTAAAATGAATCCCTCCGAATCCCTCGAGGATTGAGAGGGTGAGGAGTTCAAAGGGAAAGATCATAGTATTGTATAAAGGAAATGGATCAAAACATAAAAATGATGTAAAGTCACAATTGGAATTTGAGCCGGGTATCAGCCGGGTATCAAAGGATCCTCCGAGGATTACTCGGATTTTGCATTTGATGAGGGAATCAAAAAAAGGTCGGAGGTTTTAATGAGATGATGTCACCTTTCAGCGTGGGAAAAAGGAGTGTAAAACTCGAAGATGCCCTCATTCTTCCTCAGAATACCTTTGAGATTTCCTCAATTTGGATTTTATTGCATTTTATTATAAAATACAGCACTTTCCGTTAAGATTTCATTTAGAAATGGCGGCTTCAAAATGTTTATTTCTTCTTCTCGGTCTTGTGGTGGCAGCCTCCGCATGTTTCATCACTAATTGTCCAAAGTGAGTTGCCAAATTAATATTTTTTTAACCCTAATTTTAATTAGCCTCAGGTTGGCAAATTGTAAAACATTTTTGACAAGATTTTTACCAATTTTTAAAAGAATTTTGAGGACTTTTCGCAAATTTTGAGCGAATCATTTGCAAATAAAGGGTATTTTTGTAATTTTAGGGGTGGAAAAAGATCAGCGAACCCCCTGACCTCACTCCGAGGACCCCCTACACGCCCATGTCCATCTTGTGGCCCTCAAGGCCTTGGAGGACGTTGTGTCGGCCCAGAAATCTGCTGCTCCACTGAATTTGGTTGCCTGGTAGGGTCTCCTGATACGCGAGCATGTCGGCAAGAGGTCATGTCAAGTCAACCATGTTACAGGCAAGGGTCTCCATGCTCTGGAGGTGACCTCGGAATTAAGGGGCAATGTGTCACTCAAGGCTATTGTTGTTCAACAGGTTCAATCACACCTTTAACTCCATCAAATCTTAATTTAATCTTTAAAATCATTCGTAGAAACTTGCACAAAGGACCTTACATGTCATCAGAGGTCAGATGGATCCAGCCTCGACGAGGACAATCTTTCAGGAGAGGCCATCAAGAGCCCTGGGGCCTTCCCCGAGTATTATTAACCTTAAAAACCCCGAGAAATATCAATTTCCCCCGGAAATATTTATTTAAAGTTCCTAATTTACCGAATCTAATCATATCAAAATCAAATGGTGTGTGCATTAATTTGTTTAAAATCTCATTTTGAATAAATGATGGTAATCTATGAATTTTAAGCCTACTTTTGAATTTCTGAGAATTCCTCAAGTTTGTTTTAACTTGCTTTCCGTGAGTTCAGATTCGCTCATTTTGCTAATTTCATGATTTCATCCGACTTAATTAATTTCCGAGTATTCCGAGCTTGTAAAAATTACAGTTCCTCCACCACCTAGTAATCTCCATTATTCATGGTCCTCAGGAGCACTCGAGGTAGGCTATGAAATGAAAGGAAAATGCAGTCTCATGATTTGCACACTCATCCTCAAATGTATATTTCCTTTTTTGTATTATTATATGCACCTAATAACAGTTTATATACTCTGATAAATTCCGAATGCATATTAAAATTCCCAATAAATTCTCATTTAAAATACACAGTTCTAATTAATAAATTATAAATAATCCTATTAGCGAATACCCAAGTAGGCCCAGTATTTTAAAGAAGCTTCCAAATTCAATTTATAAGCATTTAAGTCCTTTAAAACTCCTCAGAGGAGCAAAAAACCCGAGCAGATGGCCCACTTTCGCCAAAAACTTATTAAAAATAATAACTATACTCAAATTGAACACTCGACACTCTTGGCCACTATGATTATATCTGAATTTATGAGAATAATTTGAATTTATGCAAAAATATGAGATTTAATCCACTCTTCCTCCGAGATTCATCTCGAATCTGATTAAGGTTGAGGTCATTTGTCCATTGTACACGTAATTATGATTATTCCGTGAAATCCTATAAGATTTTGATGCATATTTTGCGAGTTATTTGCAAAATGTGACTATTTTGACAAAAATCCAGCTCGGCCAAGTCAATGAACCAATTAGAATTAATTAATTAAGGGTTCTCTGAAGGTCGAAATGCCCAATTAAATCATTTAATTGAGGATTCTAATTTACTTGAGCCGAAATGGGTCCAGAGCATTGTTTTTCCATATTCTGGGAAAGCGCATTTATATAATTATGCAGGGTTTTAGGCAGGTGGTTGGATTCGCATTCAATTCTAATTAGGCTCTAATTGTCTGAAATTGGAGATTTCTCTCGATTGCTATTGTCTATAAATTGACCCCGGACGGGGTCACCTCCCCAGTATCATTATTGGTACGCCGTCACCATCATGCTCAAATTTGTGATTGTCTTCGCCCTTTTTGGCTACGCTTTGGTAAATTGAATTTCCTTTTTTAGAACAATTATTAAATTACCATTTTGGCCATTCTGACCATTTTTAGGGAGATGAGGACGCTCTTATCAAGGCGTTCCTTGATGCCGTCCCACTTCATCCTACCATCAGGACACCGGACCTCCCTACGCCAGATACTACACAAGAAAAAATTGTCCATGAGACCTTCGCTACACGATTTCGGCCATATGAAGGTAAATTTAAGGTTTTTGGACAACCCCAGATGTAGTTAATGAAGTTTTTGCTCGATAGAATGCTCCATGAATGTTACTGACCTTAAGGTTGGAGATTTTGGAACTATTCAAACGCCAAATTACCCAAGGAATTACCCTGCTAGGACTTCCTGCGAGTGGTACCTTGAGGTAAGTGAAGCTTGGCCATAATTGGACCAAAATTCGTCGAGGTTAACATATTACGGTGCAAATTTTAGGCACCAGAGGGCGCTAGGATCGAAGCTACTATCTTCGATATGGTGACGCAATCATGGTTCTTCACCTACTTTGATTACATAATGATTTCCCGTGATGGAAACTTCAGCGATGTCGACAAGTAAGACACAGACTTGTCTTAGCCAATGAAATTTTCAAATTTATCTTCTCATAGGATGTCTGGTGACTTCAACCGAAAGACGCCAATGACAATCGAGTCTGAAGAGAACAAATTTGGTGTCCGCTTCACTTCATCCCGCTTCTTTAACTTCAGGGGTTTGAAGATGCAATATCTCGTCGTTCCTGGGGATAGTGACCAAGAAGAAAAAGAAAATGTACCATCCCCTTACGATGGTATGCTAATTAAATTTAACAAAAAAAATTCGCAAAAATTTTATTGAAGGTAAACTAAATTTGGATTGGATTCATTAGGCGTTTGTGGAGTTTCATCAGCCCTCGAGGAGTCTACCGAAGCACCAACCACCCCTGCTGAAGTCGATGAAGCTCAAACCGTCAAACCCGGTGGTGATGAAGATGTACCAATCCTCGTACCTGGAGGAGAACCCTCCACCGAAGGTGCCGTTGAAGCAACCGAAGCTGCAACTGAAGCTTCTTCAGGGCTTGACAATAGGATTATCGGGGATCGTGAAGCTAATCAAGGATCTTTCCCATGGATGGTCGCACTCTTGATTGATAGGCGACATTTTTGCGGAGGTTCCCTCATTGATGACCAACACGTCGTCACAGGTTTGATGGATTTTCAAATATGGCCGCTCTTTTATAATAAATATCCCTGAATTTAGCCGCACATTGTACTGATGGTGCTGAAGAAATTACAATGCTTTTGGGGGCACATAATATCCGGAAGCCATCTTCGCAAGAGACTGGACGAATGATTGTCAATGTGACATCGGATGACATCTTCCAACATCCAGACTACAATCCAAACACCATCTCTCACGACATCTCCATCATTAAGATGCCAAATAAAATTGAATTTACAGGTTTTGATCCTGCTCAAAAATGTTAATTATTTTGCTATTTTAAAATTTTTGAATTTTTTAGATAAAATCAGGCCACTCTGTATCCCCAACAGGCATTACATTTCCAAATTTTATACCGGAAATCCAGTCAAAGTCAGCGGATGGGGAAAGACTTCTGATGGTAAAAATTGGAAATTCCATTAAAAAATAACGCAAAATAATTTTTTTCCAGGAGCTTCCTCCGTCTCTCCAATCCTTAAATATGTTGACCTTAACATAATGAGCAATGGACAATGCCGATCCTTTTTCAGGGGTATTGTCAACGGAAATCTAATCTGCACAGCTACAAAGACCAATGCCTCACCATGCAGGGTATATCAAAATATTCGTAGTAAATATCAAAATAAAGTTGAGGCAATTTTTTTAAAATTTTAGGGAGACTCTGGATCACCTCTAATCCATAAGGAAAGGGCCCCTAATGGCCAGGAATACTTTATGCAAATCGGCATTGTTTCTTTTGGATCAAATTCATGCCAGAAAGCGGCTCCAGTTGGATTCACTCGTGTTACCGCCTTTGTCGATTACATCTCGGCCGTAATTAACCTTTAAAATGCTTAAATTGAATATTGTAATTTTTTTTTATAGGTTACTGGACGCGATCTGTGATTTCCCTCGTATTCCAGATTGATGCCTACACTTTTAGGAGGCGTTAAAAATTACTAGTTCTAAAAAAATTACCCCAAATTTTATTAATTTGTCCAAATTGCACAATTCCTGTTAATAAGTTCAATAAAAACAATCCAATTCGAAATCATTCAAAGTACCCTACTAATGATAAACTTAATAATATTTCAAATTATTAATGCAAATTCAATTGAGCTATTTTTAAACCCCTTCAAAATTTATATAAATTAATTGTGATAATTTGGGGATATATTTTTTAAATAAAAATAAAAATAGAGTCCGGTTCAAGGCTTTCGAATTACCATCCTTTTGGACATGGGGGGCGCGGGGGTGAGTTATCGAATATCGCTATTGGTAACATACAGAATATCGTTTAGTAGTTTTCGAGTTTTGTAGTTACCCTTTCGCTCAATTTTTGAACGCATTGACCTCACGGGGTCAATGCAATATTGGCTTTATAAAATTCATCAGATTGCGGGCACCCAAATGATGCCTCAAAGCCGTGTTATTTTAATAAGTGCCAAGTTAATTTGACGTCCAGGGGTTTTCCAAACGAAATGCGATTTCTGAAGACTTGTGTGGCGCTTCTGGAGAGGGTGTATTGACAGTGCTTTGCGAATGACAGGCTTATTCTCTTAAGACCGCATTTGAGCTTTTTTTGTATTATTTTTTAAACAATTTTGAAATAGTTTTTGTGAATAATTCAGAAATTGGGATGCATTTTTACTATTTTGGATTCTTGGAATCTTCCTTGTCCATTGAATTTAGATCCTGATGTCACTTCCGGGCCATGGTTGACCTCAAAAGACTGGATGACCTCGAAAAATGCCCATCAAGATTTAAAAACGTTTTTAGACTAATCAAAGAGGGCAAATCCTGCACCAAAACCCCGCGAAAAAAATCAAACAAATCCTTTCAAGTTTTGGTTCAAAAAGTTGTCACTTTTTTAATTAATTAACAATAACCTGTGACCCCAATGACCTTAATTAGGCCAAAAACTATTTAGCAATACCCCCGTGTATATTCCCATCTAATTGAACACAATGGGAGACCACCTTTGGGAGAAATACTCTCAAAAATCCAACTCAAATAAAGATTTTGAATTTCGGGACAAATTAAAACAATTAGCAGAGGCTCCAGGAGTTGTCACTGAATTCCAGCTCACCTCCCTTCTTGCTCAGTATTCCGGTCACCCGGTTGCAACCCTCTCTACCATCATCGAGTACTCAAAATGTACTAATCTGGGCTTGCAGGACATTTCTCAGAAATGTGTTCGAATTTGGATGTCCGAGAATTATTGTGCCTTGTCCCTAATTGAAATGTCTACTTCCGGTGGACCTGGAGGTGATGCCAATGCTGTTCAAGAGGTTGGTTTTAATTAAATTAGAACTATATACGCCTAATTATTTTTTTTTCTGTATTTCAGGAAGCAAATCTCCAAAAAGTGATATTTCTCATCCCTGACTCATTCCGCCTCTCAAATTCTGACTTTCTGACCTTTGTCACGGGTCAGGTCGTGACCTCCATCTCTGCCCTAGCTTCTGGAGTACGCCAATCTACAGATTTAGTTGTAAATTCAAGGCCATTGGCTTCATTTCTCGAAAAAATCTACCTTCGCTTCCATTCCTCATCTCAATTGGACGACCTTCTCCTTCATCCTGATGACCCCTTACGGAGGAGGGACTGTCCATGGTCTTCGTTCGTTCAGAGCCTAACTAACCTTTGTAGAAATGATTTTATAGCTCGCCGAATTGCCTCCAAAATGCTACTTAACCTCAGTTCCTCAACAGCTCTCAAATTCTCAAAGATTTTATTTAATTCTGGTGATTCTGAGTAAGTGCTTTTATCTAATGCAATTTACACTTGTTATAATTGCTCATTTCTTTCAAGGGGACCTTCTATACTTCTCCAACCACCTCAAGAATTCCTCGGAAGTAATTCAACATGGTCTCATACCCTCTCATACTCGATCCCATTTAAAACAATCACACATTCTACTCGATTCTGGACAATCTGGGCGGCCTACGTCTATTCTTCGAATGAAAAACGGTTAGACCTTTGGGAGAATGTTGTAAAGAGTTGGTCTAGCCTTTGTTCAAGTGAATACTTTGAACCAGAAGCTACCCTGTCATCTGCATTTGCTCTTGTATCAATTATTAATCAAATTCAAGCCTCTAAATCAAAAGGGATTCATTTCCAATCAAGTAGGGAAGTCACTCGTATATTTGAGCAAGTAAGCAAGTGTCTAGAAAGCCTATCTGAAGCCAAAAGAGCAATTGGAATGGCTCTAGGTCAAATTATAGCGGATTTAAACTTTAAAATCGATCCAAAGGCAGAAGAAGTTCAGAAAGAACCACTCAAATTCGAATGCAAACATCAATATTTTGACCTTTTGATACAATTTTATGAAAACCCACTCCAAATTGAACCGGAAGTCAAAGATAGTTCAAATTCTGATGTTCTAGAAGCCATTGCAAAGCATCCGAAAGTCCAAATTCCACCAAAAATCCTAGATTCTGATGATGAGGAGGTCGAGGAAGATGATCTACCTCCCTATGATATGTCAAATGACGCTCCACTCAATGAGGGGCTCCAAGACTCGACCAAAACACGACTTCCGGCTCTATTCTCAGAAATCCACGAACTCCTCGTCGAGAAATCCAAAGGGGACGACTCCAATTCAACTTTAATTCAGTTTACTATTATGAAGATACCTGTACTGCTTGCTGGTGGGGTTAAAATTGATGAGAAGATGGCCAAATCCCTCGCCAGGTATTTTTAAAGCATTATTTCGGCAGTTTTAACCCATTTTAATCCACTTTTTTCAGGATTTTGGCTGAATTTGAAGAGAATACTCACCCAGAACCAATTATAATCACATCCCTGCTTGAATTATCGCGTGCCAGACCATTTCCAGTACTTGACATGCTTGCCACCTTGACCTTTAACACGAAAAGTCTTACCCTAGGCCACAGAATCACAATTATGAGCCGTTTGAGGGGGATTTCTGAGCTCCTAAGCCAAGAAAGATGCTTCTCCTGCTTAGAAATCAACGAAAAAGAATTGGGAGAAATCTCACCACAATTTATACAGTACATAGAGTCCAGGAGGAGAGTGCTAAGATGTAGAAAGTGCTCAAAAACTTTGGGAATTGTCCAAGAAGTGACGAAAGAGCGTCCAGAAGACACCCCCAAGGACCTGAGTGCACTAAATTGGCGTGAAATTGTAGATTTACGAATAAAATCTAAAACTAGAGTCTTTGGGAAGGGAAGAAGGGCTTCTCCGATGGTGGTAGTAAGTGAATATGGGACAAAGTATCTTCCTATCCTCTGGGGGTCCCTGGCTAATCGCCTTCTTACCTCAAAACTCACCGAAACGGATCTGAATTCAATTTTTACATGTCATGTCCTACAATTATTGGGTTGTGCCCTTCTAGGAACCTCTGCTGGAGCTTGTCCTTCATTCTCCCACATTTCTACACAAGGTATCTTCATTCTTTTTCATCCTTCCAATTAATTTAATTGTTTTTCGCTTAACAGTTGGCGAATTAACGGGAAGATTCATCGGAAATAAAGAGGTCAAGGTTCGGAGGAGTGTCCTCTCGCTTCTGGCTGTATGCTTAACCCTTGGTGAGGGCAAGAGTTGGGTGATAGAGGCTACCTCATCCCAGGGGAACCTCCTAGAGCTGTTACAAGGAGCGAGGGGAGTCGAGGTTGACCCTGAAGTCAAGAAATTAATGGATTCTGTCATTGAATTCATGCAAAGGGCAGCTCTGCAAGGATTAGGGCTTCTTTTTGACCAAAATAAACCTTAATTAATTAATTTGGGATACATTTTTAATTAATTCAAGCTCTAATAAAGGATTTATTATTAAAATAAAGCATCTAATTAGCGTTAATTAATTTTTTGATTTTTTTAAACGACAAAATAAGCATAGCGCTATTTGCTGTACTTTTAAGCACTTTTTCACTCAAGAAGTTTTTGATCGAATTAATTTTTGTGGTTTTTTGGATGGTAAAAATAGCTAATTAAGCTAATTAGACGGTATTTTTTAGTAAGCTACTAATTAAATTAATCAGCATATAAAAAATGACGAGTTTAAAACCATTTGAGTGAATGGTAAGTCCATTTTACATTGATTTTTTACTCCTGAGGAATCCAAGTTCTTAACCTAATTTTTGTAATTTATTTTAAATCTTTCTAGGACCTCCTCCGGTACAACAATGTCAACTTTGACCCCCTCACAGAGACCTATGGCATCTCCTTTTACATGTCCTACCTTGCACATTGGCCAGAATATTTCCAAAAGCTTGAAAATTCCTCCGGAGACATAATTGGCTACAGTAATTAAACATTTTTGATATTTATGAATACATTTTAATTTAGTTGCTTGCTAATTCCTAATTAGTAATGGGCAAGGCTGAAGGGATGGGTGACAATTGGCATGGTCATGTCACAGCCCTCTCTGTAGCACCAAATTACCGTCGAGAGCGACTAGCAGCAAAGCTCATGAATTGCCTTGAGGGCGTCTCTGAAGACAAGGACACTTATTTTGTTGACCTTTTCGTAAGGGTGTCCAACAGAGTGGCCATTAGCATGTACGAGTCCCTAGGGTATATTGTATATCGTACTGTACTCGATTATTATTCTGGAGGAGCAGAAGACCCTGATGAAGATGCTTACGGTAAATTAATTATTTTAAATTGTGGACAGCTTAATTAATTGATTTTTTATGGACAGATATGAGGAAAGCACTCTCCAGAGACCCAGATAAAAAGTCAATGATTCCACTCTCGTCACCCGTACATCCACACGAAATCGAATAACATTGGACTAATATTGGACACCTAATTATTTGCTAAATTGACAGACTCTTTTGCCTAATTTAATTATTATTTTAATAAGCTTTGTTCAACACCACCTTTCCCTTAAGTACAATACTCACTAAAGCCTTTCCTTAATTAAACAGCGCCTAATGGCCTAATTAAGACAGAATACTGCATTTTATCATTTTGATTTCTAATTTTTCAATCTAATTAAACCCCTATTTAAAAAATAATAATAATTTAACTGTGTGAATTAATTAATTAAACTGCACATTTGATTAAAGTATGCTTCATTTTTATTAAAAGGATTTAGAAGTAATAAAAAAAGTTTAAAGAATTAACAAATGGAAATACTAGTATTTAAAAGAGTCAATTAAGCAAGAAAAAATTGAGATTTAATTATAAAAATTATGTGGAGTGTCCAGATCTGTCTTTGTGGCAGAATTAATTTATTACAGGGCAGTTTGTGAGATCATTCATGGCTTCTTCAAGCTCTAGCAGATCCTCCTCGTTAAACTGAATTTCACTAAAAGGATTTAGAATTTAGATTCTTGAAATTACATGGACATAAATTGCAAATGGTTTTAAATAGGATTCTTACCCGTTTCTCGGATTTAATGACTTTTCAGAGGGGGTTTCGAGCCCAAAAGCTCTAGGATATGCCTTGAGAATGCGGGGATTTTGGTCAATTCGAACCAGGTTTAGAATTGGTACTTTTTTCGACACATTATCCGTATTTGGGTATTCTCGTTGGACTTGGAATTCAATTTCAGGCTCGTTTTCGTTGAAGAAATTAATTGGGTTCTCGCATTTGACCTGAATTGAGGCAGGTGTTGGGCATTTTCTTTCAATTTCCTCATGTTTCATTGCCTTGAGACGCTCCTGAGCTTCTTTTAATAGCGTAGACACCCCAGCATCACTTTCAACCCGCTTCAGCGTCACTTTTACACACTTTGATTCTTCCAGAGTCATCGAAGACTGGGTAGGATTCAAATTCTGAGGTTCTACTCTTGTGCGAAGGCGGTAAATTGAGGGAGGAGGAGCTGGAGAGGGCATAAGGTCAGATTTCTTTGTGTAAATTCGCTTTTGAGTCCCATCTCCAGTATGGACCCTGTTTCATAAATATAATATCATATTGTAGTATGTATATTTCATATGATACCTCTCGTGGTTATCCCTTGAAGAATATGACCTACTCGAAAATGAACAGAATCTGCATTTGTATGGAGTTTCCCCCGTGTGGACAAAGACGTGGATGAGTAGGTTGCATTTTGCAGCACAGACATAACCACATTGGATGCATTTGAAAGTCCTAACCGAACCAGGCACCTTGTTTCTTATCCAATCCTTGGTCCAATCATAATTTCGGATCCTCTCCGTGACCTCCTCGTCCTCTGGCCTTTTTGCCACGATCTCCCTACCATTCCACTTTCTTTTAGTTTTCCCATCCTTCGAGGACGTCGACGACGACTTGCAGATCGAATTCATTCTTATTTTATTCATCGAAAACTGGGTAGGATTGGAATCTTGGGCCAATTTGAGCTTTTTAGGGGAGGATTTGGAGATATTTGAGATGTGAGAAGGTTCTGCTTTTGGTCCAAGGTGGTCAATTGAGGGAGGAGTGTCATCAGTTGGAGGAGGAGTAGATGTATCGGAAATCAGTGTCTTTTGACTCTTATTTGGGTTTCTCGGCCGATAGTTCTGTTTCTTATGGAGTTTAACGTGTAAATAATGGCTAGATCTTTGAGCAAACGCTTTGGGACATTTTGGACATTTGAAGGGTCTCTCTCCAGTGTGGATTCTATTTTATAGGTATAATTAGAATATTATATTAGTACTACTTGGGATATAAATTGATACCTCTCGTGATTATCCCTTGAAGTAGACAACCTACTCGAAAATGAACAGAATCTGCATTTATATTCTTTTTCCCCTGTGTGTATAAAGATGTGGAGGAGGAGTTGAGACTTTCCAACAGAGTTATGCCCACAATGATTACATTTGAAGCCCATAACTGACCCAGGGACTTTAATTCTACTCCAATCCTGACTCCAATCATAATTTCGGATCCTCTCCGTGACCTCCTCATCCTCTGGCCTTTTTGCTACGATCTTCCTACCATTCCTACTCCTTTTCTCATTCTTTGACCCCCAGGACAGGGCAATTCCCAATCTTTTCAAGTGAACCTTTTCGTGCTTATTTCTATTCTCATATCTTGTGAACTTCTTGGAGCAACAAAAAGTACTATAAGGCGTCTCACCAGTGTGTCCCATCTGGTGGAGTTTGAAAGTGGATGGATTGACCTTTTTAAACTGGCCATGACACAGGAGACATTGATAAACATTCCCTGGGCCTTTGATCTTTACAAATTCACTCCTCCAATCGAATTGGCCCATTTCCTTCCAAATCCTATACTCAGAAATCCGCCTTTCCCTGAGGAATTTAAACGTTTTTACTTTAAAAGTAGCTTAAAAAACTAATCAATTTTAGTCATAAAACGCACCGAATTTTATCTTCCAAACCATCAAAATCCCTCGCCGCAGCCGAACCTGAAGAAATAACTGAACTGCCAATGGCATTAAGATTATCCCCCTCCATTGGTGGCTCAATTTTAGGAATTCTAATTGGAAATTAAATTCATTTGAATCCAAATATAAAATAGAAATGTTTTTAAGCATTAATTTCATACATTTCATTCGCTTCTGGAGGATTTACGAGGGTTGACACCGATTTGGGAGACCTTTGTGGCGGTAAAGGGTCTTCAGAGGGACCTTTAACTGGCTCAGGGTAATTTCCATTACAAACTGAAGGTGTTGACACATTGGCCTCTGACTCGAATAATTTTACATCTTTGAAATTGACTTCCTTTGAGCCATTCTCCTCAACTTCCCGTAGTTGCTTCAATTTTGCTAAATGTTCCGCTTCGTGTTTTATGAGGGCTCCGAATTTTGGGATGACCACCGGGCAAAATCTGCACTGACCCCTTTTCACCTTCATTCCTCTGCCACAAATGAGTCAAACGGCCACCGAATTCGACCTCCTGTCAATTTTATATTCAATTAATGTTACCACAAAAAAAATTAAATTTTAAGTACCTACATTAAAAAAATATTAAAAAACCATTCATTGCCAGCTTACCAGAGGTGTGTCTACGAGGTACCTCGGAGGTGGTAATGATCAGAGGATGTCTAGTTGTCTTCAATTAATTAATTAATTGAATTGTAATTAAATTGGGATCAAAAATTCAAAACATGTCAATAAATAGCCCTTTTTTTAAATGTCTGAATTCGCGCCTAATTCTACAATGAGATTTCAATTTTTCAAACCGTTTCGGGTCAAATTCGGGAGGATGTCAAGCTTTGTTGATTGTAATTTGAAAGATTTAAGTCGATTTAAGTCTAATTAAGCCCCTAATGCTAATTATATGCTAATTAACATAGTTGTGTAAGTGAATAATTAAAGCTCTGCCATTTGATATAATTTGTATTTGTATGCTTCGTTTTTATTTTTTAATATGAACAATATGCAATTAATAGGTATACAATTCAATGTAATAACAATAATTATAAAAATATTATGAAAAAGTTTACAAATTATAAAAATTAAATGATATAATAATAATACACTGTCGATTAACCTGATTCTTAACTTTATGTACGGGTGAGTACGGGTAAAAAGGAGTGGGGAGTGTCCAGATCTATATTTTATGCAATGAATTTGGAATTATTTTATTTTGCAGGGCAGTTTGTGATGTCATTCATGGCCATTTCAATCTGTAGCAGATCCTCTTCGTTAAACTTAACCTCATTCAAAACAGTCCTGAAAAGGATTCGGATTATTGGAATTAAATTAATTGATTTAATTAAATGGTTTTAAAGAGGATTCTTACCCATTTTGCGATTTTAATGACTTTTCAGTTTTGATTTCGAGCCCAAAAACTTGAGGGTATGCTTTGAGAATCCGAGGATCTTGGTCAATTCTGGTCAGGCTTAGAATTGGCACAATTTTTGACACATTATTTGGAATTGGGTCCTCATGTTGGACTTGTAAATCAATTTCAGGGTCGTTTTCATCGAAGAAATCAATGGGGTTCTCGCATATGACCTCAACGAAGACAGGTCTGGGACATTTCCCCTCAATTTCTTCATTTATTATTGCCTTATGGCGCTCCTGGGCTTGTTTTAATAGCGTGGACACCCCAGAATCACGTTCAACCCGCTTCAGAGTCACTTTCACACGCTTTGATTCCTCCTGAGTCATTGAAAAGGGGAGAGGACCGGAATTTTGAGACAATTTGAGCTTTTTGGGGGAGGATTTAAAAATGTTGGAGATCTGAGAAGGTTCTGCTTTTGATCGAAGGTGGTAAATTGATGGAGGAGGAGCTCGAGAGGACACAGTGTTAGATTTCTTGGTGAAAATCCGCTTCTTTTTAATCCTATTTGATTTCCTGGGGCGGTAATTTGGATCTGAATAGTTTGGATGGGATTTTATGTGGCTGTAGAAGAGGGATCTATTGGCAAATTTCTTGGAACAGTCGTAGCATTTGTATGGTGTTTCTCCAGTGTGATGAAGTCTGTTGTAAGTATAGATTTTTTAAATTTTTTTATATAAATTAAATTGATATGGTATACATCTCGTGATGATCCCTTGAAGGAACCACCCTGCACGAATATGAACAGAATCTGCATTTGTACGGAGTTTCCCCCGTGTGGATAAAGATGTGGAGGAGGAGGTAGCACTTGTCACGAGAGATATATCCACACTGTTTACATTTGAAGGTCCTTACCGAGCCAGGGACATGGTTGAATGTCCAATCCTTGCTCCAATCATAATTATTTAACCTCTGCGTGATCTCCTCATCTTCTGGCCTTGCTGGTTTACAACGAAATGACAACCTTTCGCGATAAGTACGAGTTTTCCGGGTTTCACTTTTGGTGGGTTTTTTCTTGAATATTGTGAGCTGGCCTTGGAGGCAGCTCAAGACTCTCTTCGAAAGCTGTGTTTCTCAGATAGGGGAGCTGGTCTGATGGTCAGACACACTCCATGAAA
>JAAZTK010000654.1:0-18500 GCA_036507255.1 Megalothorax incertus
TACTCCCTCCCTTTTTATCTAGGGTTCGTCTAGTAGTAAAATTAAAATGGGAACGGAAGGATGTTCAAATTCAGTTCTTATCTCATGCCCATGCAAAAGTAGGTATATAATTTCAGACCGTATCTCAGAATTGGCGATCTTTTCGATTCAAAATTCACGAGATATCATCATAAGATTATATTATAGTATCTGGAGCTCTGAAAGGGAGGGTTTGGAATTTCTTTGAGAGTCTGCAAGAGAGTAACTTTAGACTATACCAATAAATTTGGAGCAAGTACTCTGCCAGTAACAGATTAAAAGTTACATTTCTGTCTCCTTTATGCCCCAAGAACGGCTACAAATATGAATGGGGTAAGCAAACAGAAATTGGGGGAGTGCCCAAATATATTTTTTGTAGGGAAAAAAACAAACTTTTACTTTAAGGGCAAAGAGCTACTCGTTCACTAGTCCTAGTGTAGCTCACCAGTTCAAATTACTCTTTTTTATAGGGCTGAATTCGAAACTTTGGTCTCTTCTCCTCCCTTCTTCGTCTAGCTAGATGGAATGGAAATGAAAAGCAAAAGATTGTCTGAACTTCTGGGCAGAAAAGTGTTGAGAGAGCCAAGGGGGTGATGACTTTTATATTGGGTTCCCCTCTATATAAATATGCTAACTGAAAGTGGGGAGTGCATTTAAGGAAAGTGAGGGACGCGAGTTATAAGTATTGTCTGGACGAAAGTCTATGCAATTACTTTTTTAGAAATTTATTTCTCTCGCCTCCCTTCACGACTTCGCACCCTATGGAGAAAGAGCTTAGGAATCCTTAGAAATACGAGTCATATTTAATCACATATTAAATTTGAGAAAAAGAATAGATAATGGACGCGAAGCGCTGAATTGCTCATCAAAAAAATGTGTCAGAATTGTTCAAATTTCAAATTTCACTCCGATGATAATACGGATTTCAAATAAGGATATATTGAGCATATAAAATAAACAAAGAATGTTATTTATTCAATTTAATTTACCTAATCCACTAAATAAATTAGATATGAATCAAAGGCTTAACCCGGAATTTATTGAAGAGAAAAATCCTCCCCCGAGGCCAAATTTACGAGCTCGATCGAATGAGAAAAACGTAATAAAATCCAAATCTCAAAATATAAATGTAAATATTGGGAGCTAGCTCCCAATAGCTAGCTTGCGCTAGCCTAGGATTAAATAAAATCAAGAGTTGAGTCAGCAGTTCTTTAGAAAGTCTCAAAACTCCTCTCATTCGCTAATGATTAGATTAGATTTATTCGCCCTTGGCGTTTTATTCAAACTACAGAGTATGATATTTACCCTTTAAAGCTTACTACATATAGGGATATTATTACTAGCGTCTACAAGTTTGAGATTTCTCCAAATTCTCAAGAAAGTCTGGATCTTCTTCCAGAGCTATTTACCCAGAGCTGTCCCACTTTCCCATTCAAAAGAGGGATAGATGAAGGGGAAGAAGTTGACGTATGGAAAAACGACTAAAGGGAAAGTTTTTCCTTATGTAAATGTTGTGACTTGTCTTTAAATCGCTTGCTTCTTCAATACACTCTGTACTTTACAATGATATATAGTACAAGGAATATAATGCGTAGAGTCTTGGTTCAAACTTGCAAAGAGTTTGATAAAGAAGAAGAAGAAAGGAGTTTTTTTCGCATTCTTTGCGAACCCGGGACTCGAGACTAGGGGAGTGCAAAGACCCGGAGAGTCATGTTTCTGAAGTAGTTTAGCAAGACCAACATGTTCCTATATAGTATTAGTAATAGTGTATCAAGATGGTTCAATATTAAAGCTTTACACATTGGGCTATATCATTACTTGGGCCTAGTAGTACAAGTGCGTTGGAGCAAGTTGCATAATACACAGGATGATCAGATGAATGCGTCGGGGCCCTCGTCTTGAAGAAAAGATTCCACTATGTCAACTCCGCCCCACCCGAATGAAATATGAATTGAAAAAGCTTGCGAGAAGGGTCCCAAAATATAGCCAAACTCCTCCTTTCTCCAGCATTGTTACCCTTCTGAAGAGAATTGATAAAGTTTTTCGCAAAAAATTCTTTCAACGATTAATATGCTTAGCAAACTTTTTTTTGTTAACCAGAAAATAGGAAAAAGTCTGCCCAAGCTTAAGCCAATGACGAGGTTGTCAAACTCCTCTTTGAAGTTCTTATAAAATCAAGAAAGCTTGAGAATTTATCATGAAATAGATAATATCTATATTTTTTGCAAAATAATATTTTTAATGATTTTATACAAATGTCTATACCTTTACACTAGTATTACAATATACCTAATACAATATTTAACTAGCACAGATAAATATATGCTTATTCCTTTGAAAAAAAATACTCTTATTAAAAGTTTTCAGATCAAAGGTTTGTTTTGATAATTCGTTGCGATTCCTGGAAATTTAAATAGTATAATATGTAGACCATGTCTGTGTGGAGTGTATTTATATCATCATTAGTGAGAGACAGCTGGATTCGAACTAATAAGCCTGAGGCTGTGGCTTGCACAATACCCAGAGTTCATCCGGGGCCGTTTCAATTTTATTTTATTTATTTGGGATAAAGGGGAAAAGCTTTGGAAGATAAAGAGCTTAGAGTAAAATGAATAGCTCATTAGGAGGAAAGAAGGTTCTTTGACAGTTTCAGAGTAAAAAAGAGGGATAAGCTTTCCCTCCGGAGATCTAACGAATCATTGATTACTTCATAAGGAGAGAGGAGAGTGCAAGCTAGTTGTATTTTTCCTATTTGTTGTATTGTATTCTCCTCGGTATTAATCCCCTTCCTAAGTACTTTATCCGCATCCTACGGAAGAGTCTTCGTCTCTCGTTTATTGCCTATTATTGGACCCAATCAGCTCCCCCCAAGGTTCAGCGTTGAGCTTCCAAGTATTGTTCTCAGAGAGAATTGGTTCCTCGGACCCCAATTTCAGGGGATGATAAAGAAAGAAATGCTCTAGAAAAAAATGGATATATATCTTATCCACAATGGGAAAGGCCTATTTTACGAAGGTGCATAAACATATCATAGCCTCATATATGCGGATATAGCCCTTATTTTTATAGAAAAGCCGACTTTTCCAACTTTCTCCAAGCGTACAGAAAGTAGGGGACAGAACTGGACAATACTTTTTTCCCTCTAACTTTCCTTTCTTTCGACTTTTCTTTTTGTGCCATAAGTCTTTTTAAAGGGATAAGATTTGGTCCAATTTCCCTGCCTCTCCCTTCCTCTCCTTACCTCCTCTTTCTACTATTTTTTACTAGTGTTTCCTGAATCTTATCCTAGGTTCAAGAATAGCCTTGCCCTTTCCTCTTCACATTTCCACTCGCTTCTTTTGTTTCCAAATTTTCCAATTCCCTTTCTTTGAACAGTCCGTACTTTGGAGTTATAATCACATATACGTATATGAATTATTATTATAATGTAAATAGGCATCGGGTTTGAGAACTTTGAAAAAAATTTGCAATCTCTGAATTTTTCAGAGGAATTTGCCATTCCCAATCATGCAATACTAATCCTAAGTACCAGCCCGCCAGTTAGAGTAAAGTAATAAGAAGTAGTAAACCAGTCGCTCACCCTTTTGAACCCTTTTCTCTGATCTTGCTAAAATTGTAAAGAGAACAAAGATGTTCTAAAAATGCTTAAATACGATATAAAGATACGAGCTCGTTAAAAGTTCCAAAGAAAAGTCTAGTTTAAATACTACAAAAAGTATTACATATTGTATAAAATTCATATAAAATGTTTGCTTATTGTAAAGATATATCCTTTGAATTCAAACACAATACTAACATGGTATCTTGAACTAACTGTATTTGATTTTCAAGCTTTGATACAAATCGATAGAATCTCTTTTAAGAATGCAAGTAAAGCAAATAATTTTGAAACTTTCAAGTTGACAAAAACATATCGTTCGAATGGGTGTATAAAGGAATGCTGAACGCATACATAACATGAAAGGCAGCTGCTTTAAAGTAGTAGTACTACAGTACTCGTATATGCTATACACTTTGAAATGTTCAATGTCAAAACTCGAGTTTCTTTGCATATTGCATTTGGTTCAAATCTAAACTCTCACCATACTAAATCCTTTCAAAGTCAAAGCCAGACGAGAGATTTAGCTCAGACAGCGAGTAGTCCATCATCCGGAAAGTTGAATAAGCAGTACTACCGGCACCGCCGTGTGGGCTTGAGAGTTTTTGATCCTTTGATACTTACTACATGTTTAGATATTTACTTTACATAAAGATTTCCATCGTAGAAAGCAGCAAAGAACTTACAATGCTACCTGGAGTATACCTGGAGTATATTTTATTTTTGCATTCCTACCTTTCTTCAAATAACTATCTTCAAAAGGATCGCATCTCCTAGCTTCCTCCTCTAACAAAGCTTTTTTGGAGTAGAATTTCTTTTCCTTTAACATCTTCCTATAGGAAATACATATATCCGCGCTACAAATTTGAGAAAGTACGAGTATTACAGTTCCCCCAAAGAACGCGTGGGAGAAAGTTAAGAATAGAACTGGGGAAATATTAGGTAAAACTTTGTTCAGAGTTCCCCAAGCTCCCATGTCAATGAGCATTGAGCTCTGGACCTTCCATTTCTGTCTACGGAATCAGGATTTTATTGAAATGGTTCATTTCAAAGGAAGGATTGCGATGACCATTCGGCTCTCAATGGAGACATTTGGTCCATCTCTACATTATCCTTTCAGGCGCCTTATATTAAATCTTTTCGGGTCAAAAATGAGGCTCATTTGTGCAAAGGGATGATGGCGATGATCAGAGTCTCATTGATAAAAAAGCTTGGACTTTTTCTCCTCAATACAACTATAGTACATAGCTTAGGAGTTCTAATCGCATTCACTAATACACTATTCGAACTCCAAGCCCTTTTTATATTAAATCAAGTAATGGAATTGCCTCCTATTATTGCCATTTCTATAAGTCAGGGTCTGGGGGAAAGAATGTCTCCACAGTTCGCAAAAGTTTTTCTAATATGTCAACCCACATGGCCTATTGTACGAGTTATTTTGGTGGTAGGGAGAGGAAGAAAGTCGTATATAAAAAGCTAGCGAGTGGATAAAAAGGAAGAGTGGATTAGCTGATATCCGTAGAACTATCACGATTCGGAATTTCAGAACAAGGTCCATTCGATCCTCCTTGAGATTCGAAGACCTTCACTGAAGATGGTGACCGGTTGGTGGTAGATATACCGGAGCGATCATACTAAAAGAAAAGTCGACGAGGAAATGGGATAAGATAACAGCTAGAAATTGAATGGTGACACTGTTCTCTTTAGGCTAGGGGGCATTTTTTCTTAGTAGGTATTCTCATCTTGTTCCACGTACACAAAAGCTTGCCATTTATAGTGGATTTGGCCGCCTTATTTTTGATAAAAGAGCGAGGGCAAAAGGAAATTAGACTCGTTTCAGCCTCACAACTTTTTCTCGTAATCCTTTCACACCCTTGTCCTACGTTCTCCGCCGCGCCTTGTCCTCAATTTCTGGGCGTGTATTTTAAGCGAACGGTTTCTCATCAGAAGTCAAGTCATAATAAAAGACCACATTTCCTTACTCGTTCCTTTCTCCCCAATCTGCTGATCAATTGAACGGTTTCTGGGACAGGAAAGGCCACCAGAGTCAAGAGTCGCGTAGTAAAAAAAGAGTCAAAAGAGATTAGCCAGCTTAGTGAAAGTCTACTTCCTTTTAAAATTGGCTTCCTTCTCTTTTTGTGTTAATCAGCACCGACTTTCTTTTTCATGTGCAAACAGCGAGAGAGCTTCAAATTAGACCGAAATGAATCCGTACTCGAATGCAGTAATTCAATTTTGACATATTTTCATCCCATTCCCGGTGGAGACGGTTTTCAGTGTTCACTATTCAAGTCTATTTTGAGGCTTTTTAATAATTCCCCCTTTGAGTTCCCTCCTAATTCTCTTTTTGACAATTTGACTCCCCTGGATTTATGTACAATAGTATGTATAGCATTTCTATTGCTTCTTCATTTCCTGTCCGCCCAGGGTGGGTTTCCTAGTTGTAACAGTGTATATACTATAATTATGTAAGCATATGGAGGTACACTATATCAGGGCTGTCATGTCATATCATCAGAAAACAAAGGTTTGAGTGACTAGGCGGAAGCTAAAGGACTTGAAAGGTAAGGGTTTGAATAGCAGTGAAAGGACTACAAATTCATAAGAATCATAATACAAGTTCATTGGCATATTTATCTATTAGACTTGTTTAAGGTGGCTTACATATGGAAAATGTACCTACATTGTTCTCCAGTACATCAAAGCTTTTGTTGTACTAAAGGAGTAGTAGTATAGAGCAAAGGAAAAAGAGTAGATAATCGCTGACATTCGTTCTCCTCCTTAGATAAGTGAAAAGGGACCGTCCAAGTTCCCCTTTGAGAATTCTCATTCATAAATAATGAGCCTGGCTGGTATATATCAGTAGAAAAGTAAAGCTTTCTCTCTATTCCTAGCATTGAGCTCTTGAAAACATAAGGTTGAGCTGTGGTAAAAATACACACTGAATATCGAGGATATAGGAAAGCCGAGTCAAGTTTGCCGCTAGGATTTGGAGTTTTTTTTGTGTGGATCTAAGATGCTTTATCCTTCTTCATAAATCCGATTTGAAATTCATTTGGGAGTTGACTTGGCCTTTTTTTATTCTCAAAAGAAAACTAATCTTCATGACAGAGAGGCTTTACTTTTGGTGGGGAATCTCCCCGGCGATCCAAATCCTATATAATGTGCCCGATTCCAGTCAAAGAAGGAATCAATTTTGCTCCCCTGATTGGCTCGAGAAATCTTTTTTGACTCTCAGATGTGCCTTTGACTCTACTGGCTTATTCTAGATTGGGATCTTTAACGCTAAAAAAACTATGAAATCTAAAGCTAATAACGGTCAGGATGTCAAATTGCCTGGAGGGAAATTTCTAAAAAGATACTCAATTCCTCAAGGTTATTTTACACCATTAAGATCCTCCCTCCATTAAATGGTATCGATCTGGGTCATCACATTTTTTCAAAAATACTAATAAACCTCTGAAAGATGATAATCACAAGTGCTGAATATTTTATGGTCATTTCTTGACCAGAGGCAATATAAGGAGATATCAGGAGAGGAAATCTGATTTATGAGTTTGCAAAAAAAATTGGATGAAATATTCCTTCTTTTGAATCTTGCGTGTAATGTCTCCCTTGGGCATTATTGTTTGATATGGGGAGAGTTTTGCATTTGTTTTTATAGATTTTTCCAAAAACACATGCATCATGTGTAAAGGCACCTTCCTTCTTGTGTCCATTCCTTCAGATTTGCATAGAAAGAGAAAGGAAAAAACATTCTTGGATTTGGAGATTCAAATTTCGGTGTGCTTTTTTCATTTTGGAATAATTCACAGAAGGAAACAGGCGGGACCACGAGACTCGAGTCGGGATCCGAATTTCCAAAAGCCACAAACAAACATTTTTCAAGTTTTATGCTTCCTCCGATTCCTCCTTGCTGTGACATCTCCATTTTATTTCTGAAAAATCACTTCCTCAATGCCTAATATATAGCCTGACTCTTTCCATGCACATTCGTGACTCTCCGCCGCTTTCTCCCTACTCTTCTTTTATGCATTTCCGTTCTCCAATTTGTTTATCCACATCATTTTATCTGTATCTACTGAATAGATAAAAATATCCGTATATTGGGGTGAGCATTGAATTTAGGCGAAGGGGAAACAGAACAACAAAATGAGTTATCTCTCCTGTCCATCGGATATACAATTTTAAACACACACACGCATTAGAGGCTATTTTAATTCGATTTAAACAGAGTTTGATTTG
Source organism: Megalothorax incertus (assembly GCA_036507255.1). Lineage (NCBI taxonomy): Eukaryota > Metazoa > Arthropoda > Collembola > Neelipleona > Neelidae > Megalothorax > Megalothorax incertus. The sequence continues at coordinate 7,862 of JAAZTK010000654.1, forward strand.
AACAGATCATTGCATGTTGCACGCTTAATTCTTCTTAACAAGCCCACTTACCAATATATGTAGGAGAATAATGGGAATAAATTGGAATACCTTATCATTTTCATGCTCCAAAAACTGTCAGGTTTTAAAAGCATGATACATCCACTAATTAAACTACTTTTACTCAATTAACAGGTAAAAGATCAGCATATTTTTGAGCATCCCCTTTTTGAGGATGGAAGCCGAAAATACTGGGTAATGTCTTCATTAGAGATGGATTCCTCATCAAGCAGGTAAGCTCCTTATTAATTAAGTATTCGGCTCAGATTTGAAATTAATTCAATTATTCTCATATCAAGTTTTCGAGGTGGAAAGCTCAAGCTAAAATGCATCGCTAGCGTCTTCTCCCATTACTCAAAGGTCGCTGAAATCCAGCTGGAAGAGGAGAAGCCGAGGTAAGCTTTCTCTTTACATATCCACGATTATAATAATATCGTGCCTACTGACACCTGCCTCTCCCTTTATTTTTAATAGGTCAGCTTCCGTACTTGGCTCGAAGGATTCATCAGGGAACATAGTCGGACTGGACACAGGTTTGTCCTTTTTTGTATTCCGTGCGGTATGGGAAAGTAAAGGGAAGACGTTGCCCTCAATATCTTCCTGATATATTCCGGGGTTCTCGCAGTTACAAATCGATTTATTCTGTCGTAGTTCGCGTTCTAGAATAGGAAAAAAACTTTGCCCATACGAGTACATGGGAATAGTAGTAGAAACCCTTTATATTTATTCAATTCGTGGCAGAGAAATGTAAGATTGAGGAAGAATACCAAATGGATGAGCCTGTCTTGTTTTCATCGGAATCTTTGACGAGTCAAAGGATCCGTATAACCCATACACTATTTTTGCAACAATTTTTTACAGAATTTTATTATTGAAAGAGGAAGATCTATTCTAGAAGTTCTAGACTAGAACTAGGACATAAACTTTCTATATACCCTTGTGAAATAGGATACTCGTCCAGATTCCTTCGTTCTTTGAATTTCTACTTTATACGAGTTTTATATATTTCCCTTTATACTCTTTTTTTCTCAGGAAAATCCAAGTCTAATGGAGGTGTCAACCCGATCGGATCCTCTTCCTCATCATCGTCCACCACGGATCTCATTTCCCAGTGTCCTACTCTTCCTTTTGGCATTCCAAACCCAGCTATTCGCTCTTACCCGTGAGCGAATAACCCAGTGAACTTTGGATGGGTGTAAATGAACATTATTTTATGAGTCGAGGAAGAGTGAGAGCTGTGTGTGTATTTGCCCTTTTGTGTTAAACTTGTGATCTTGCTACTCAAAACCTCATTATTCTGGAGTGAAAGAGAGAGGACGTGAAATGAGCGAAACATATTCTCCCAGTCTCAAATTTCCACTCCACTGGAGGAGAAGAATGAGTCAAGTGGATCCCTTGTCTTCTCCTCCTACTACTACTCGTACGGCGTTACTTAAAGGCAATCCAAGTTCATTTTCCAGCAAAATACAAATATACAGCAAGAGAATCCTATCTACAGCTATTCGTAAAAAGTGTCTAGTTTAATTTTTCTTATATCAATATTCCCAGACCTAATTGAAACTACACATGGAGAAAGTGGAGAAAGTACGAGTATAAACTCAAATATCTAAGTTTAGAGTTTATTAACAATATAACATGATGTAGGTAAAATGTCTCCAATTACTCTAAACAAGCAGTCAGTCTATAAATTATTCAAATTATTCCAAAACCCCCAAAGACAACTTTGCCTGTACATACCATATGTAAATATTATAGGTACTAGTCCTAGACGTAAGGTAAACATATGCTTTATAGGAATTCATTGTACAATACGTATATAAAATTAAATATAACCAGTACAATACGTAAATAGGCTATGGGGGATCTACAAAGTATATTCTATTGTAAGGATGATATATTGTAAATACACTAGAACAGTAGGGCAGGCTCATTTCTGATCCCGCCACATTAATAGTACAAGGATATGAAAGAGGATGAATTTGATGCATGAATGAGTTATGTATGCCGTATTTTCAATAGTCCCAAAAGTTTGTGAATTCATATTTGAAATTTACAGTGCTCAAAATAGAGGCTTTTAAATTTTTTTTTGAAAGAGAAAGTCCAGACCCCTTTCATTTTTATACGTACGAATACTCGTATATGATGGTTATCGGTCAAACTCGCTCATTGGGAGTGTTGCGAATTTATTTATTCAAAATTGGATCCAGTTTGACCATCCTCCTCGAACCAGGATCAAAGGATTCCCTTGTGAGAAATTTCCATCTCTTTTAGAGCTGGTAGTATATACTCTTGAGTAAATCCGAAACTATCCATTTTTGAGTGCGTACTTTCCATATACGAGATATGGATTTGAAAGCCACTAACGATACATGCGACATGAACGAATTGGAATACATATTGAAATGGAAATTGAATGAGTTTTTCCACCCACCACAGGTTTTTTTTCTGCGTATATTTTTGCCTCAATTTGGCCAAAAAATTCCCCTCAATTTGTGTCAACAACCTACTACTACGTAGGTACTTTGAACTTTAAACTTGCAAACCCTTGAGGTTAACGCTTTTGCGTTCTCTGATACGAAAATATTATAATATTATGCAAAATACACATACTGCGTCTGGGTCTTGAATTTTTAAAATCCTGGATATTTGAGGTCTCATTTCCCAATCATCTTGTACAAACAGCCTCAAGTCACAGAAGCAATCTGCAATCTTTCCTGTCCTGTACTGCTCTACTACTACTAACATACATAGATATTTGAATCATTAATTAACAAGCCCAGACTTGGTTTGTTTACATTTAAATAATTTTAGGTTCCAGAAGATCCTGCAATAGTTACAATACCTTTTACGGAAAACATTGCGCATAGATTTAGTCATTACAATTTGTATTACGGGTTGAAATGAAAGTAAGTGTAGATTGGTTAAAATATTGACAAATATTAATTAATTAATTAAGTATTAGTAAGTAAATTAAAAATTAAAGTCTAAAATATTGTATGTATATTAAAAAGGTACACAAAAGTTTTGAGAGAGGTGCTCCAAGCCATGTAATTAATCTTGTATATGTATTATGTAGCGAGAAAAAGTAAATTTTAAAATATGTAAATTTTAAATCCACTGTAAATATTAGATCCTAGTAGGTACAATCTATAGTACAATTACGTAAAACATGAATATGACTGTATTTATCTAATTACCTAAATATTATCGTATATTGGTAGCGTCTATGGTCTATGAATGTCTTGAAAATAATAAATCATTTCTTGGAATATAAAATTATCCAAAGTGCGGATACGTAAATGCATCAAATTTCCTTTAAAGGGGAAGGATATCCGTAGAACTAGAAGAAAATCAGTGAGCTTTTCATAAAAAAGGTACAGAACACACAAGGGTAAAGATTTTTGATTGGTTTTGGGGTGAAAGTTGAGATAGGATTGAAAGAAAACTGCGATGACTGATGAGAAGTGTCTTCCGGAAAACTGCGATGACACTCGCTGGATTGGATTTCGTGGAATTGGGCAAAATGCGGGAGGAAGCTAGAGGAAGGTTAACACAAAATCCTTTGGTGGAGAAGGAGGAACCGAAAATCCCCATTATATAATAATATACGAGAATTGAAGAAAGAGGAGGAGGGGGAGAGTGCACATCTGTTGTGTTCTACCACCCCGAATTGCCAATATAATATTAAGAATCTGAGTGTATAAGTTAGAGAGGAGCAGGTTCTGAAAAGCTCAAGATCAGGCCAAGTCAAGCAGGATAGGAAATTGCCTTGAAATTCAGCTTATGGTTAGGGTTATGGAAGTGATAGGATTTTGGGTTTTGATGGAATGCCTCTTGAGGGGGAAGGTAGGTAACCTATGAAAGTGCATAAAGCTTATATATTTTGATACTTATATTCGTAGTAGTAGGTATAATGGAAGGTTGGATCAAATGAACGAGACTTTCTATTTCCTTTTGTCTCTCACTCACTCGCTTGATTGGCTTTATGTTTTTCCAGTTCAATTGACTCCCTTTCCCTCCTTGAGATTTTAAACCAAAAGGGCCCAGCGAACCCCCAAGAGTGGGCTAAAATACAGAATGAATGAGCATTAGTTGAGATTGAGAAATGCTCCCTTTTCGGAAGAGTAGGAGATTGCGCTACATATTATGAGAAAACGAGCTCAAAATAGGTATGGGATTAAAGAATGCCCAAGGTGGACATAAAAAGAGCTGGGGAAAAGAAGCTGGAGAACTATTACTATTATTGGCTATGCGTACGAGTAAAAAAAAACTTAGGAAATGTTGTGAGAATGGTCTCGAAAATTGGGCAAAGGAGTAAATCGGGTCAATCAAAACAAGTCCCTGGAAGTTTGAACTTTGATTTTTAAATATTTTATTTTGTAACGGATTCGGATCATTACCCAGTTAATGCTATTTATGTATTGTTGCTTTTTTCCCTTTTGTCAACCAATTTCGGCAACGTATTATATCGGTAAAATTCAACCAGAGTAGGCCAAAAAGTTAGCAGTAGTTTAAGCTCTAAAATAAAGAAAGAATTGAAAATAGGTGGGAGATTTTTGCAAGAAAAATTGGAGTATGTTGTGAGGAAAAAGAGCAGCGAAGAATCTGAGGAGGCGATGCAATAAGGCGATTGAAAGTCATTCTTGATGGGGAGAGGGCTGGGACTCGTGTGAACAAGGAGACCTGACCAGAATCTTCAATTTTAAAATAAAATTCAGCCCGAGAAACCAATCTGTACATCTCCAAGTCGATGGGCTCCGAGCCTGAAACTCGTAGGAAATAAAAAGGAACTCTGGTAGTGGCTCCTATCTTATATAAGCAAGGGTGTCCGCCAATAACTACTTTCACCAAAGCTGAAATCTGGCTCAGGAGGATTTAAGTCTACGAGTTAAATCAACCAAAGAATAATGATGTCCTTAAACATATAGCGTGTCTCGATATTAAAGCCGTGCAAAACGATATCATGTTTCAATTTGTGCAACTTTTCAGAAATAAGTAAAAGTATAACAAATTGAATTATGACTAAACCTTTGTATACAAATTCTTTGATAGAGGCAGGATTATTGCTCATTTCCTTTTTCGAGTAAGTTTTTAGAGCTTGCCTAAATGGATTTATCTAACGGAAATGCAAGCCTATAGACTAATAAGGATAAGACTGTTTATTATATTGTAGAAAAATTATAAGGCCATTTGTGCACTCCTTTATTTCCCAGTCTCTTAAAAAATGCCTAAATCTTTCCAATGTTCCTTGGACAAAAAAAAGCTTGGTAGAATTGTATAAAATTGCACCGGATATCCCCCACAAAAAAAGCAAGCTAGCTTTAAATTTGCTTCCCTCTAATCCTAAATGGGGGATTGCACTAAAGATCTCGAGAATGTTAAAGCATAATTTCCACACCACGACCTACTTCCTTCGTAGTAGGTACCTATAAGATTTATTGGAAGAGAGGAGAATTTATATTCCAAAGTCGGCTCGGCTTTAACAAGAGAGAGCAAGGTACCGACCTACTATGTAGCCTACTTTTCCAGATATGATTCAGCCGTTCGATTCGGTTTTTTCACTTTCCATCCTTTTTTCCCCGTTAAAAACAAGATTTCTACTTCCCAACTTCCCAGTCTGAGCCCCAAAAATAATATTTTCTTTTGCATCCTGCTGATTTCCCTTTGCTCCTTGAACGGAGACTCTTGACAGTACTCCGCTTACTCGTAAACTCCTTATTTTGTACATGCAAAATTTAATCTATTTATTTTCTAAAGCCAGTCCCTCTCGGACTCTCAAAACACCCTTTTGTGCATTCTTCATCCGCTTTCCACCACATTTTTAATCGATATTTTCCTCGGAGAAAACATGCATTAAAGTTATGGGAGGTTTACTATATGCATTTGCTTATTCTATATTTGGGAAATTGGGTTAGGATGCTTATATTTTAGAATTTATGGTAGAGACGTATACGTCTGCTTATGCAAGCATATTTCAGAGGAGTTGCACTCAAGTGATAGCATTCAGGAGGAGGTGGGCCTTTACTGGATTTTGCGGATGAGGCTTAAGTTTATGGAAATAACTCGAAAATTTATCATTCCTCCGTCCTATATATCCCATTTTATTGCACCCCTAATCGCCTTATATTGTGCTCTTTTTAACCATTTAAAAACATCCAAGCAAAATATCCCTCTGGGCCCTGGCTATATAGTACCTAGTATTATACCTAGTATCAGTATAAGGTAGTTGTACAAATTTTAATCTTTATACAGATATATCGTATTTCCCTTCAATCTCATCTTCTCGATTTCAAAACTTCCGCTTATTTGCTCCCAAAGAATTCTTGGAAGGAGAATTTATCGCAAATCGCAGCTTCGGCTCATTTAATATTTATGCGGATAAGTTTTTAATTCTGTACAATTCAATACAGGATCTTTTCTGGTTAATGGTTTAGAATCTGAAATCCCAGCAGAATGGTAAGGTAATGGACCTTGGAAAATGATTCCCAGAAACTATAAATAACCAATTTGAGGGCATTTCTTTCTGCAAAAAAAAAATCCAGACAAATCTCTATCATCCGCAATATTGCAATCTTGTTTTTGAGGGGAAAAGAGAGTTTTTCCAACTGACCTAATGCCTAGTGAAAGGGGATCTCAATACAAGCCCATATAAATAGCTGAGTGAGGCTTTCTCCTCAGCTCCTCCTCTTTCTTATCATTACACGAGATTGGAGAAAGTGGGCAGAGAACGATTTCGAAATGGATATGGGTCTCATCGGGATTAATTTGGAGCTAAAGAGAAATGAAATGACTTTATACTGCAAGCAATCTCAGATTGAGTTTCGTGGTGTTGAGTTGAGAGTTTCCATTTGGATGTGAAATCAATGTTTTCAAGTTCTATATGTAGTTGGTACTATTCCTACAATACTACTGTATTTACTGTAGTTTATACTCGGAGTAGTATATTGGAAAAACAGGAAGAAATAGTTTGCGGTAAAAGTATAGTAGTTTGCTCATTCATCCAAACCCCCTCATTTCCAATCATGCAAATTTTGGGGGAAATGGACTCGCAGACCGAGAGGAATCCACAGGCCGCTTGGGAGAGATATTAGCCTAATAAACGAATAATTAAATCCAAATCCTGTGTCCACAATATTGGATGGGATTTTATTACATTAGCATAATAAAGATCCTCTCAAATCAATGCTCCTCCGTTGGAAAGGCCTCTGAAGAGTGAATTTGTATGCGTGTATGTTAGTTGGAGAATTCATTCGCAGCAGAGTAAGGGAGAGCGAGAGTACACACAATTCTCTGGAAATACAAATGAAATCGAAACCAGAATTAACTATCTAGCAGCATATAAAGATTCCACCAGGTCTATCAAATATAGGAGATATACACATTACACAAAAGAGGCTCATTCCAATCGAATATTCGAATTCTAATCCATTCTCAGACTCTCGCCTGTGCTATCTATTCCTCTCCTCGAAACCCCTATTTGCAAATGAATGTAATGGATACCCATCTCTGCGAAACCGTGCACTGTATTTAAATATTCTACTTCCGAGTGTTTTTCGAGGGTGCATCCAAGTGTTTGTATTAGAGAAAGAGTGGCAAACTAATCGTAACTGTAAAATAGTTTCAGATTCTCATCATAATTAATGCATTTATACTGATATTTTGAAAGAATGGCTTGCTGGTAAATTACCTATGCAAAGTAAAGTTAAAATTTTCAAAAAGTCATTTTAATAATATTGAATAGATGGTCTTTTTGCTCATTTTAATTGATTAGAGGCTTAAAAAATTTAATAGAATTTTTTCCAATATATCTATTCCTACATAGACATTTCTACTCTACATGATTTATATTGATTGATTCATCGATTTATTATCCTTTAGCCCTTGAGCTTAAGTTCGCAAATCGAACTGTCAGATTCTGAGCTCCTCGACTCGTCAAAAAATATTAATTTGAGCGGATGCAGCCGCAATCTCTTTGCAGCAGACGCCTCACCTGGCCTTTCCCCATCAGTGTGGATTGCACACAAGTTTTCAAGTTTTTAAGGAAAACTCCCCAGAGAGAAATGGATGCAACGAAGAGAGAGAGAGAGATGAGTTGGAATTCCCCTTGATATATTCACGCAGCACAAATATTGAAAAAATAAAAGAAAGCTCTGAACGAATTTGGGATTCAGTTCTAGACAAACCTTTTGGAAAGTGTATCAAACCGACAAAAATAGAATTCCTCAGGGAAGCTTTTCCCTATTGATTTTATTCAAAAAAACGTGCGAAATCTATTGGCAAATCTGATAAAAGGAATTTATGTAAACTCGGTCGAGGTAAACCTTCATTTTGAAAGAAGTGATTGCAAATTTAAATTTACCCTTAGGAAACTTATATTTAAAATTACCCTACCGCTTATCCCTTTATGTGTATTTAATCTTAAAACCATTTTACATTGTTTTTGAATTTTTGTTTTTAAACTCGGAAGCAGCATGATTTATGTTGATAAAGAAAACTAATCTCGTGGTTGTATTCTGGCCCGCGAGACAATGATTAAATCCTCGGTCCAAAAGTTCATTAAAATTCAAACCAGGATTAGAAAAAGTAACTCATAATATGCATGTACAGAGGACCGAGTCGCTCCTTTTCATCTTCCATCCCTCCCTCTTATTATTAACTTTGCAATGTGTACGATACTACTATGAATACATTTATGAAATTTAAAAGGAGGATTTTTTTCGGGAGCACCAACCGTTGGTGGCTTGCTTTAATTCAAATTCAGAGACTCTCGAGGTATGAGTATATAAGTTTGCAAATGGAAAAAATTAGTTTAGTAAAGTTTCTTGTAAACTTAAATGTACCTTAATATACATACTAATTTACATTTCTTGGCTGAACTCAAAAAAGCTCTGCAACATTCAATATAAAATCCGCACAAGCGAATCTGCTTTTGAATTTTCAAATGTCAACTTGTTTTCATTTTCTCCTGTGGTTTGTGGGCTCCCAAGTTAAGTAGGCATACTGATAAATATACGGTAAATACCAAGAATTCATATACTTGTATACCATTCCCCAACTTTGTATCTCCTTCAGAATTGCTCGGAATCTAATCAGGGTTTCAAATTAGAATTATCTATAGGCAGAGGTTACAACTCGCATTACAAAGTGCTTATATAGTTTAAGTTGGATTTTTCTGCTGCATAAACAATTAATTTTAGCGTTCATTTGCATCTCCCTCTTGGCAATTCTATACTACACTGTGCTCAGATTTCTCTCCTACTTTCCAGGAAAAAAACTCTGAATTTTACATTAAAATCCGGGTAAAAGTTGGCTCAAGATTTTTTCTCTTGAACAAGTTATTTACTCTGGGTTGGAGAAAAATTCCTTATATAAAGTTTCAGATTCCATTTCTCTACATGTTAAGATTTGGATAAGATTGGATTTGGGTTTTTTTTAACTGAAAAAAGGGGAGAGAAATGTTATTCTACTGATACTACAACTGATAACTTTGCAACTTTCTTCTTTCCCCAAGATGTAAGGAAGGAAGCTGGTGGAAAAACGAAAGTTTTTGGAATATTTATTCTCCATTCCTCTCAGATTATTATATCTGTACGATATGTAATATCAATGGCGCATTACATGAATATTTCTCTCCTTCAAGTACGCTGTAAGAGTACAAGTTGGAAAGAAACTTTATTCATTTCTTTCATTGTATGTATGTAAATAGTGTAGATATGTTTTTAAATCAGAGGAAAAAATCTTGTGAGGCATTCATCACCCAAAGGGAGGAAAAAGTTTCAAAGAAATTGTAAATAACAGTAAATCTCTTTTTAGCTACAACGTACTGTTGAATCATCTTGAAATCGAAATTCCTCAATCAAAACTTGGAGTAAACTTGATTAGGTGAATAATACGGTTGCGATACGTGCTCAGATGATTCTAATTTAAAGACATGCCATAAAGTTTTTAGGCCTCGTAATGGGGTCATAAATTGGGGTAAAAGTAATTTAATCCGATCCAATTCGTTGGGAAATAAAGTACACTTTAATAGTGACGCTGTCTTCTTCAGAATATGAAAATTTAATGACTTTATTAGCTCCGGATTTGAGCTTCCCTCATGGCTCTCTCTCCTGTGACCCTACACTCTTTTCTCAACATCATTAATATGAAGAATTATTCTCGACGAGATTAAGATGAATATACAGACGATTAATCATAAATTCAGCTCAAATTGGAACGGCCATTAAATGGGAACGATACCATGTCGTTTAAGGGAAAGGGCTCCCCACTTCTTATTTATTGCTGCATAAATTTTATTCCCATCAGTAACTGGTTACATTTTCAAAAGGATTAAATTTGCCCCAGATTTAACAAATATGCAATTTAGGAACTTAAAGTGCTTCATCTAATTTTAGAAAGGAATGAGGGGAATAAAGGAATTTGATAATGAAGAATTGAGCAAAGCATAATGCCCAAGAATTAATTCTTCTATTCAAATTCGGGTGAACAATTCCTCCTCCTTCTCTCTCGTTGAAGACAAAAGGTTCTTCCGATTAAATATTTGTTCTTTATCTCTCAAGAAGAGCTCGAGACATCAAATTAACTAAGTGTGTACAATTTA
>JAAZTK010000655.1:0-18474 GCA_036507255.1 Megalothorax incertus
CCATCTTCATTCGCTTTATTATTTAGGAATACATAATCATTCTCCTTGAGATTTCCATCCAATTCTACAGAGGATGATCTTTTAAGAGATTTGTGAAGTTCCTCATTCTCTTTATGACCTAGCGAGGAGGAGGAAAGAGATGCAGAATCATCACACGAATTCGATTTGCTCAGTGATTGTCCCCTTCCAATATTCCAGAATTCTTTCAGGTTACGAACTAGTTTAGGTTTAATTCTGGGACTTGATTTAGAATTGATAATATTAGCACTAGGAGAGATATTGCTTTGTGAGATTATTTCGAATGAGGAGCTCTCGATCCCTTTAAAATCTTCCATTGAGAGTATTTCCATTGTGTTATCATCCAAACTATAAGGAGATTAAGGAATACATAAGATCATTATTAATCATATGCAAAATGATTTTAAAATATTCTATCATAAATAGAATTCTTAATGAACCTGTAATAAGGTTTAGAAGAGTTGGTTTTGACACGATTGGAATGATTAGGCGTTGATGAGGAAAGTGAAATAATGGAATTTTCGTCCAGGCTCAAATTTGGGCACGCTTTCGGTTTGGAGGACTTCATGAAGCGTCGATTCCGAAGCTCATTTGAACTGGAATTGGTACGACGAATTGCACATACTTTTGTATAGGAAGAGGTCATTGCTGGAAGGCCTATTGGAATTGAGTTTGATGTGGAGCCTTCCCATTTGACCTAATAGGATACAAAAGTAATTTAGCGGATTCTTTTATTGATTCACCGGATTCAATATACGATACCCTACCTCAAATAGCTTAACATTTTTTGGAGTAGAAGGAAGTGTAGCCCAAAGTACTTCAAACATTCTAAGAGAATCCTCGAATGCAAATTCACGCTTAAGTTCAAGGAGAAGCCATCTATAGCAGAAGAGGAGATCATCAGCACCAACACCTGTTTGGAAACCCAATTAGATAATACTATTAGGTTTTCATCGTGTAAAAATGCAATGCTTACTTTTCAAATACTCCCAATAATAGCTATCATAATATGCAAGTGCTTCAGCCAAATGTGCAAATTTCAAAGACATTGCCAGTCCATCAGGGTAAAAGTTTGGTTTTATTCGATCCATAAAGAGCGCAAAGGCAAATATAAGCTTGAGCTTCGTCGCCCATACTGGAATTTAGAATAATTTTAATTAAAAATCTGAATATTGCTTTAAATAAATCCTTAGTGGACTCCTTACATAACGAGAAGAGGAGAAGCCAGATCTGACATTCCTTGGCTGGAAAGAAATAAAAATTTAAATAATCTTTTAACGATATTTCTAGATCGAGTCTGTATATTACCAATAGCCGACTTTCGGATGATTAAGTGAATATCTGCATATATTAAATTAAACTATAAATATTGGATTCTTGTATATTGTAATATACATTCTTACGTTGTCAATATGTTAAATAGGATTGCGAGATTCTGATTATCATCATGGCCTGCAAAGAACTTTAAATGTCGATCCGTCCTTAGTACATCTTTCCGAACCATATTGCTAATGCATAAGACTTCCTCGCTTATCTACCGAATGTCAATATGTCAAGTTAAAAAATGCACATTCTGGAATATTATCATAAATAAAATATCATACTTGTCCATTTTGCATAGCCAATTTCCAAACATCTCTGAGCTCATAATAATCCTTGGATTTGTTACGAATATATTCTATTCTTGCACTTCCGGTGAGACCTTCGGGGTAGACATTAAGTAAATGCTTCCATACAACCTTCCTCAATGATGGCTCCACTCCACCATGATAGACTGCGTAGCGTAGCTCCCGAGGTCGGCAAAGAACGCCAGCCAAATCGAGAAAGTTACGAAACTCTACATCAGAGAGGGGTGGCCGGGATGTGACTACAGATATGTCTTCGACAAATGTTTTAGCCTTTTGAACCCATCTTTCCATTGTATTAAATATCCCCGCCGTATTAATTTTCGGGTTAAAGGCTAACGGTATTTGTTTTTCATTGTTCTGAGATGTGGGCGTCCCCGCGGCGGAAGAGGAAGAGTATGGGGGGTTCGATCGGCTTTGAAGATTAGAAAATGGACTAGATTGGTGTATCACTTCATTTGATTTAATGACTTCCCAAGGCTCTTCGTCATACATGTAAGGGGATCCGTTCTCCATGTTTAGGGGGAAATCTCTGCTTTCAACAATTAGTTGTAGATCTGAAATTTCACAAATTGTTAGCCTTATTTATGTTTAATTTTGTAAAAGTAATTTCTTTACCTGGATCCGAAGCTGAGAGAAACGCTGCGGACAAATCCCAATCGGACACCTTTAAAATTGTTAAAATTATGAAATCCAGATGTGCAAAAGGTCAAGTTTTGTTTACCATTGGTAGAAATGTTTCTCCACCAAAATCGTCCAGAACCTTATAACTGATGGCGAAATAATCCCTATAAAGTCCACACAAAAAACACAGCCCAATTAAAATGGATAACTTATCACAATTCTGGCCATCCCACAACCACCACAATTTTTTGTGTACTTTGCACATATGCTAAAAAATATATGCACACAGTCTTATTCTGGATATAAAATACATGTATTTTCTGGACACATCCCCATATGCATATATCTGTAATCTGTATATTATATTGGCCTTATCCTTAGTCAATTATGGATATTGGACTGAGCAGGATTGGGTTGATAACTTGATTTGTAATTTTAAATCAAGTCAGGAAAATCCCATATTAATTTGCTTATCGTATGTATCGTACTACTACCTACTGTGCATAAGTATTGATATTTATTTTATTAAAGTCTTGTTACATGTAATTTAAAAGAGAGGAGTGGGAGTGGGTAGGAGGAGGATGGAGAGAGAGAGAGTCCACAATTTAAAATATTCGATAAATTTCGAGAGGAGTTGACAACACAGTTGAGGACAAACAACAGTCATATGGAGAGGGCAAAATCCAATACAGAATTAGATTATTATCTCTGATCCTATTTAATCTGTCAGGTAAGAAAGGGCTTAAGAAGGGCCGAGCCCTTCTCGCGGACGGATCTTTCTGGAGAAATACAGATATTATTCGAAACAAAAAACCTTTCTAGTTCTTTAATAGGGATGGGGAGGGGGAGGGGGGATAAATTTTTACCAGGACCCCCTTGGACTAACAAATAATTGTATAATAATCTCTATTCTCTCTGCTCTCGACCCAGAGGATTTAAGATGGAGAAGAGAGATGGAGGAGAGCATTCACACATTAGATAGAGTCAATAGACCATAATCCATTTAGTTGGTCAGCCTCGAATTTTGTTGATTTTCTGATATTCAACTCAAACTTTTACACACTGCCTTTGTGAAGACTTTTAAATATATTCTAAAGGTTGATAGGCCTTCGACCCAGGCTTCCTTCAAGTAACCGGTAATATCCGTAACGCATGTAGTAATTGTTGACCCTATTTATCCACCCATATATCCACCCATATAAATATAATTGAAAGTACCTAATATATATAATATATCTATAATATTAGTAGGCAAATCGAAAAATCTATAATATGGAAATCTTAATTTCCCCCTTATAAAATGTGGTGATCCTCTGTTTATGGAAATATATATGTACAATTTGGGTATATCCAAATTTGGGGGATAAGATATTGTATATTTCTTGATAATTGCTTATCTCTAAACAGGAATGGGATATCTTTAACACACCTCCCAAATAAAAGAGATAGGAAAATACTTAAACATCTCTTCAATTCAAAGCATACATATTTACAATGAAAATATGGTACAATAAAAAACAATCAAATGGCAATGGGGAACCAAATCCTCGTAAGCTATTGTCCAGTGTATCATAATATTTTGTACTAATATTTGGGAAAAGAACTTTTAGGAAAAGTTCCATGCATTGGACTCCCAATAATTTCAAATGGGTAAATAATCAGAGCATAAAAAAGTGTTTTCCTACATGATTTCCTTCCCTTAAGATAAAATTTATGATCGCGACTCGCGAGAGTCAAAGAACAAATAGTATATATTGTATTATAAGCAATCTAGAGTTGTGTTTACAAATAAAAATATTTACTCTAATTGGTACACACGACACGATTAATGTAACAGATCCGAGATCTCTGTATATATGGCCCTGGATCGCTTGTAAGTGTTTTATAGAAAAATTGGATCTCCCCAAACTCTTACGTAGAAAGTGCTCGTATCCAGGAGCTGTACACACATTTCTAAGGCCTCTGGATAAAAATATCTTTCAATCCGCTCCCCTCTAGAGAGTCTAGATCCACATACATATATACCTATGCAATAAACTTTCTCTCCTATTCACAAATCTATTTGATTAAGGTGAAAAAATGATCTACCTATTTACTCTTTGTCTGCTTTTTTTTCGAGGAAAAAACTAATCGATATGAAAGAAGTGGGCGCGGATAAAGGGCAAATGATATGTAATTTGAATTTGTGGGCAATCCTCTAATATAATAGACAGTATTTCTCGTATTTTGTACGATAACTGATTAGATATACAATAGTATACACAATGTATGTACGTAATAATTAATATAGCTGTAGGTATCTGACATCTTTATAGAACCGAAAAGTTAGTTGACGAGTTATTGTACGATACTAGGTTCAGATATCCGTATATAAATAATTAGATACTGATAATTAGATACTGACAAAACCTTTGAAATATTTTGCAAATTCTAATTACCCTTTCATATCAAAGGCTCTTCCAATTAGGTTTCTGAGTATATCAAAATTTGTGAGCTGCGGATCGACGGAGAAGCGTCTCTTAAGGGGTTCCTCTTTTTCTGAGACGAGCTTTAAAATAAAAATATTATGAATAAATAATTAAAGAATAATTTGGCTATGTACAATGGGTAATTTATATTGTAATAAATTTTACTTGAGCTTGAACGCGTACTGCATCTTGGAACTGGAAAACTGGAAAGCGAGTTGGAGTAATTGACGGATTTCTGGACATTTTGGATTATCTCAACTTTCTTCTTATTCTCATTGATTGGACGAGTCTTTGGAATTAGATTATGGGAACTAAAATCTTTTTTTCAAAAGAATTTTTGAAAAATCTTAAAAAAATTGAAATATAAAATTACATAAAAATGGATATAAAATTTGCAAATGCAAAACTGGAATTGTTCGAGAAATGTTCGAATACTATTAATTTTTAATTCGCGAATTTCCAGACATATTATCGCACAATTTGTCAATTAGCAAATTGCCAATTAAATAGAATAATGTGCTAATCACTTCGATGCACGAAAACAAAGTTTATCTCCCCCATATGGATAAAAGTTTTACTATTGGGCGATATATGTATTTTCAAATCAGAGTGTTACCGAATAACTGCAGGAGTAATTGACGTTATTAAACATTTTTTTTGAATATTTACAAACTGAGACTCTGAGTTGAGCAGCTGCTCTTTCGCCAAACCGTATATAACGAAATATTTGTACTAGAGAGGTTCTTTTGTTCGAGCTCAGGTGTTTCTCTACAGATAGGGTTAAGCTATAGTAGAGCTCTCATTTCATTCCACATGCTCATACTCCTCGGCTCCTCTTCGAGCACTTTAGATGGCGAAAAAGTTCAATTCGTTTTCTCCCGGATTCGGGGGGAATCTTTCACAGAATACCCGAGTAAAGCACGGATCTTTCATAAATCTTTGAATTTAATTTGATTTGTGACAAAAGGAGATGCTATGATTTTATCTTTATGAATTCCAAGGCCTAAAAAGAAGCTTGGTGCAAGATTCCCCTAGGCCTAAGTTAGAAAGATATATTATAGCTTGAAATTTTATGTGCATTCTCACAGAATACAGAGCACCATACAAAGGTAAATCTTCATTTAAGCTTGAAAGAACTTGGAGCATGAAAGATTTAAATGAAGATTCAAAAGGTGTTTGCAAAAAATTATATCTTTACACATCTTGACCTTTCCTCCATCAACATTCATCACTACTCCTTCTTTGGTATTCTGATGGTATTCCCTCGAGAGGATTATTCCTCGAGATGAGTCGAAGACGAAACAAGCTCATCTTCATCCCCTCCTCCACTTTACCCCTTATTATCCTCATATCCGTTCTCCTCCAACCAAATCCCACGACCTCCTCCGAATTCAGTCCTCCCAGGATTAAAATTAAAGAATTTGTTTGGAATTCCAGTGAAGTGATTCAGATTTACGAGAAGACGCCAAATACTGTGAGTTGTGATTTGGGGAATTGGGGGTAAAGTTGAGACAGTGCCTTAATGTATTCAAAATATAATTAATCCAGGTTTTAATTGCTGGAGAGGATTTAGGAAATGAAACCCGGATTCAGGTATTGAAGTTAATTTTTGCTTATCAGATATTGAGATTGATAATTTATTGCATTTACGGATATTATAGCTTGAGTGCACTGCAGAATACCCCGTCCAATGGTATTCAATTTATTTATACCTACTGTAATGTATCGTATTTCAATTTTGAAAAAATATTTTTCAGGATATTTCAGGGTGATGGGGTAATGGTACATTTTTTTCAATCTTTTGTAAATATCTGAAATATACATAGTTTTAACAATTAGACCCATACTCGAAGATATTCCTTAAGTTGAAGTAAATGTCCGTACATATGTATTGCGTATAAAGATTCTTGTAGAAGCTATCTTAATACTTGGCCATAAAATTAGCCTGGAATTTGTGTTCCTTTGCGGATAATTACTTATATTACATATTCGAAATTTGGCTAACGAGCACGCAGGTAAATGAGAGAGGATCCTTTTTTGCTCCCTTTTTTCCCCAAATGTGTAATATATTTCATCGTTAGTATCATTCGCTCATCAGATGTAGTTTTATACAGATATTTGTATTTCCAAATGAAATGGGAGTATTATATTATTTCATCTGCACTGGAGACTGGCATATAGCCAGATACTACTTTGTAATACATATACCAAGTTTACCAACAGAAAAAAGAGAATCATCAGAATTATGTATTTTATTACATGTAATGATCCTCCATCTGATCTCTCAAAGGAAGTCAGATCCCCCAAATCAACTCATCTTTGAAAAGCAGATCAACAGATAAGAAGCTTTAAAAAATTCTCTTCAATATAAAGAATATTGTATTATATGAAGGTACGAGGATTGAATATTCTCTTAGGATTAGGGGAAAACGCCTTCAAAGATTCACCCAACATAATTATTGTTATGTGAATTATTACATGCACTCCAACTGATAAGGATATGTTTTGCCAGTAGCAAAAAACTTCCTTCTTTTTATAATTGCAATCCTAATTACATTGAATGCTTGGAATACAAATTCTATTATACTAGATGCCTGAATTCACCTCAAATACCACCTCAGTTTGGGAGACTGGCAGGATAAAAAATAGTGGTGAAAATGAGACGGAAGTCATCGAGGCTCCCTCCGAATTTTTTGCAGTAATTAATATTGGGCTCAAACAACTTCCTAATGAATATGATACGGGAAATTATTCTTGTACTGGAATTCAAAGCCCTCATTTGTCTTCATACTACTTTTTATATGTTCCAGGTATTGTAAAAGTGCACTCATTTCTTTTGCAGAATCGGATTAAAGTCCCCATGTTTAACTGTATACAGGATCTCAACTATTTACGAGCCAAGGTGGAAGGAATATTAGCTATTCCCGTAATGCAAAAAATCTAAGAATTCCTTGCTCCGTCTCTCACCCTAATACAACTGTCACACTGCAAAAACTGCACAATGTAAGTGTGCAAAACCGTTATAATTTGTGCAAATCTTAATGAGCCCCAATTAATTTAATTTGAATATTTTATTAGGGATTGGTTCAATGCCCATTAAATGACTCGGTCAGCTTCGACCCTGAAAGGGGTTTTAATTTAAAAGTGAACCAACTTTCGAATCTTGAGGGAGATTACGTGTGTACAGGGAGTTGGAATAAAACGCTGTTCAGGGTAATCGAATTTACAGTTCAACTAGAAGATGCTGAAGATGGTGAGATGGTAGAGATTGAGGAAATCGAAGAGGGTACGACGGACGCCAATGGTGAGAAGAATGAGGAGGAAGTAGATGAGAATGAAATTTATATTTCCTCACCTCCTACATTTTCACCACCATCAAGTCAAGTTCCCAGCGGTCCTACCCTTTTGAACCCTACCACAACAATTTCAAGTAATTCGGGATCATCCGCATCTGGTTCTTCCACTACAAATTCATATTATACAAGCACATCTTCATCGCATCCAAGTAAGCCATCAATCATTCTGATGGAAGTTGCATTTAAAATATTTTTATAGGGCCCACTGAATCTCTACATGAATCAGAATGCTCGCGAATGCGGTGCGGAATTAATGCATTTTGCGAATCATATCGTGGGAGTCCAATGTGCAAATGTATTTCGAATCATAAAGGAAATCCCTATGTTGAATGCTTTGCAAAGCAAAATTCAGATGTTATCCAGAGTCCTTCAGGTAGGATATCCGTATATCTACTGTAAATTACAGTCATTATTTAATGGGATCATATAGAACCCTGCATAAAGAACAGAGATTGCGATGAGAGTCAAATGTGCAAAAAGGGGCAATGTATTGAAGCTTGCCAGAGTGGGATTTGTGGTAAGTAGCTTATTATTTAAGAACTTAAGATAATAGACAAAATTCTTCAATGTGTTTTACGTACAGGAATTAATTCAATGTGCGAAGTTGTAAATCATATACCACAATGTCGATGCCCGATGAATATGATTGGAGATCCTTATAAAAAATGTAGAAACATTTCCGAAATAATTACACCAGAACCAACCAAACCAAATGAGCCTAATCCATGCAATCCTTCACCTTGTGGAAATCATAGTACTTGCAGACTTATTAATGATGTCATCTCATGTCAATGCAAACCCCGAGCTTCGGGTTCTCCACCGAATTGTCAACCCGAATGCATTGAAGATAGGTTGATCTCTTGATCCATTCAAAAGAATTTTAAATTTTTATATTGTAATTTTGTAGGGATTGTCCAATAAGTCGAGGCTGCATCAACAATCTTTGTGAAAACCCTTGCGAAGAACCTAATCCTTGTGGCCCCAATGCATTTTGCCAGGTTTATATTGCAAACATACCGAAATACAAATATATTCAGGTTTTCAATTCATAGGTCGTTGGACAAAAAAGAGTATGCTCATGTAGGCACGGGTTTTTCGGAAATGCTTACGATTTATCAAGAGGCTGCTTCCAATCCCTTAAAGGAACACAAGATCCTCTATTAAGATCTTGCAGTATTTTCAATCATACCCCATGTGGGAAGAACGCAAGCTGCGTCTGGGATCCTACAGGAGGAAAGGTCAAATGTGAATGTCTCAATGGGTTGAAAGGGGATCCTAATAAAGAGTGCTTTAGATCGGACGAGCCTTCGCTAGGAGGTAGATCTATTTAATGGATTTTTTAGAGACGAATCCTAATTTACGAGTTTACCGTCTTGTATTTTAGATATTTGTCAAGATCATTATGACTGCCCTGAGGAATTGGGTAAATCCTCTTAAAAATCTCATAAAATCTCAACAAATTATTATCTTGGATTTTCCAGCATGCTTCACCGACAAACGGGTATGTGCGGATCCATGCGAATTTACAAAATGCCCAGCTAGACACCGCTGCATCGTAAATAACCATCGTCCATCTTGCTTTAATCGAACTCACGGTAAATCACACTTAAATTAGTTCTAACGAAATCTTCGTAAATCTTAATCTTATGAGTTTATCGATGATACCGATATTCTTAGAAGAGAAAGGCGTGGTGAGACTTGATGACAAAATAGAGCCCAAATTAATCGACGTGTGTAAGCCTTTCCCCTGCGGGAATAATAGCCAATGTCTGGAGATTGATGGGAAAGCTACGTGCAAATGTCTTTTGGGATTCCGGGGAGAGAATGCCAGTTTAGGATGCGAACGAGCCAACTGTACTCTGGATACAGATTGCGAAGATTCGGAATCTTGCATCAAAGACTTTTGCGATGATGCATGTTATTATCATGATTGTGGTCCATTTGCTGAACATTGTAAAACAAAAGATCATCGGCCAATATGCTCCTGTTCAGATTCAAAAGGGTTTTTTGGGAATGTATGCTTTAACCGCCCTAGTGAAGAGAATATCATTCAAACGGAGGGGTTAAATGGGAATATCCTGGTGGAACCTGAGAAGGGAGTGAAAATATCTGTACAAGTCACTACCGGAAATATAGGCGGAGGAGGAAGGGACCAGCAAATAATATATGATACTGAGAATCTTCTTCAACGGGAAGTCGAGAAAGATCTTTGTAATCCAAATCCCTGCTCTGGATTGAACGCAGTTTGCAAACAGATTGGACAATCTTGGGAATGTCTTTGTCCTCCTTTTTCCAGAGGAGATCCATACTTGGGATGTGAATTTGAACAGTGTTATAAGAGTACAGACTGTCCTCCGGGGTTATATTGCAACCCTTTTACAAAGAGTTGTAATGACCCTTGTACAATCAAAGGAGTTTGCGGATCAGGAGCAATGTGCACTGTAAATAAAAATATTCCCTCATGTTTCTGCCCACCTGGTACAACAGGAGATCCTTTTGAATATTGCAATCCGATTAAAGGTACTGGTTTTTGATAACTTCTGAAAGAATTTCAAAAATTCTAATTGATATTACGCATCCAGAAATGAAGACTGAGGATATGCTAATTAAAGAAGAGCCGGAAAACTGCACCACGGATTTAGATTGTCCTTTGGAAAAGTCCTGCTTTTACGGGAGATCCGGTAGGAAATGTCAAAGCCCTTGTCAATACCTCAAATGCGGGATTGATGCGGAATGCCGGGTCAAAAGGCATAAAAGCCAGTGTTTTTGCAAAGAAAATGAATATACGGGGGATCCTTTAACGCAATGCTTCCCAATCCCAAAATGTATGACATATCTACGATAAATATGGTTTAAACTACAATTTAAAGTATATATTTCTGCGATATATTTAGCCAAGGAAGGAGCTCCTTTGCATAAAATGGTGTGCAGTAGTAATGATACAGATTCTTGCGGTAAAGGACTTAATTTATACATCAAGACTAATTTTATATAATTGAAGCAATTGTTTATTCCAGGATACAATGCAGAATGCCAGAATTCAGGCACCGAGAGAGCTTTTTGCAAGTGCAAAGAAGGTTAGAAAATAAACATTTATAATCCTCAATGTCATACGCTTATATTCACAGGATATGTTGGAAATCCTTACATAATATGCCGAGAGGCTATTGATTGTCTCTACGATTTTCATTGTTCATCAAACAGGTGATTTGATCTAAATTCTAATAAAGAGTCTTAAAATTAATCCCATTATTTAATCTTTCAGACATTGCGTCAAAGATAAATGTCTTGACCCATGTGCAGAGGTACTAGATTTAATAATTGTAAGGAGATTATAAATCAATTCCTTTCAAGGTTGGGGTATGTGGTGTAAATCAAGTGTGCAAATCTGAGGCACATAAACATGTTTGCGTAAGAGCTTCTTTTTAATCTTATTTATGAGCAATGATCTAATACAATTTAAAATCAATTCGTAATAGGATTGTTCTCCCGGATATATTTGGAAATTGGGCAATTGCTTTCCTTCCTCCGCAATTGACTCTCTCAAAACTTATATGAATCTTCCAAAAAGTGAATATTTTTACCCAGAAGATGTGTACACCTCGGATTCAAATAAGGATGACCCGGAGGATGTGAAGAATGACACAGAGAGCAGAAAGCGAAGTCATTTCCGAAGATATTTGTTTTAAATTCATATTCATTTCTTATTGTTAATATTTTTACTTTAATAAATGTTCCGATCATAATAAACAAAATCTTAATCGTATTTTACAATGCAATAATTAATTAATCTTCAATTACAATATAATTAAACTTGAGCATTTTTTGCATCATTTTTGCAAAAAGTAACGTTTAACGTCCAAAATATCGAGCAAAAGCGCGGATAGGAATTTAAGAATCAAACAGTCAGGTTGCAAAATTAATTAATTAACCATCTTTAATTGACATTTATCTGTTCAAAATTAATTACAATTAATTGTTAATCATGGAGGTTGACGAAGCAATTGTTGAGGACGATTTAGTTGAAGAAATCCCTGAGAAATCTGCAGAAATTGAGGACAAAATATCGGTAATACCGGGTGAAATCCCCTCAGATTCAATTATTTCAGACCCAATTCCACCAATTATAAATATAGAAGATAATCAAAAGGTGGATGACACCCCTTACAAGCCCATTGGCGAGTTGTCAGATGATAAGATTGACAAGGGATCTCCGTGTCAAGATACTGAGGTTGAACCGGAAGCGATTGAACCTGACCAAATTGATTTATCCGCTTATCATTGGCCCTATAAAATTGATCTAGATTTAATGGACAAGTCTCCTCCAGTTCCATTGACATCTACGAATAAATCTGAATTTGATTCATTCCTCAAGGGATGCAAATGGTGAGCATGTTTTTCAAAAAAAGATTGAGAGTTTAATATGGTTTATTTTGTTTTAATAGGGCCCCCGATGGAAGTTGCCTACTATCCAATTCGGAAGATAATATTTTGAGGATATATAATTTGCCAGGAGATTTATCCCAAGGACAAGATTGGCCCTCGAAGGATTCTTCGGAAGAGATGCTTAACCCTGTTTTAAAAATAACTGAGGGTGGACAAATTTACGATTATAATTTCTTTCCAAATATGTCAAGTTTCGATCCTATAACTTGCTGGTGAGTTGCATTTTTAACTAAATTCATTTAATGGCATTAATTAATATTTTTTAATCTTAGCTTCTTAACCACCTCCTCGAGGGCCCCTATCCACCTCTGGGATGCATTTACAGGGACTCTTCGTTGTTCTTACCGAGTTTTCAACCAGTAATTCATCCATATTCATTAATTAGTTGCCCATTTTCTAATTTCTTGTGTAATTATTAGCTTGGATGAGCCAATTGCTGCATACTGCTGCTCATTCGATAGAAGTGGGCATCAAATCTTTTGTGGTTATGATAAATTCATTAAGGTTTTTGATATTTCGAGACCTGGACGTGAATGCAGCACAAGATTACTCACAAAAAATCCAATATCTGATCTAAATCAATCTGGAATCGTTTCTACTATCGTATTTAATCCAATAATCAATTATCTCTATGCTGTGGGGACATTTAGAAATACAGTAGGCCTTTATACAGAGGATGGAACTGTTCTAGGTACGTGTGAAATCCAAAATTCAGAGATATCTTGAAATTAAATGGTTTATTTCGAAATTACAGGAATATTAGAAGGACATATGGGCGGTGTGACACACATGAAATTTTCAAATGATGGGACAAAGCTATTTTCAGGGGCTAGAAAGGTAGATTTAAACAATCAAAGTTGGATTCGAGAATTGTAATTTCATTTTAAGGACCCACGTTTAATTTGTTGGGATGTTCGCATGCTAAATAATGAATACAAGATATATGAGAGAGTATCCGAGACACATCAAAGGATTTATTTTGATATTACAAACAATGATCAATATCTAATCACCGGTAAGTCTAAGATAGTTCAATGTCAAGACCCTGAATTGAATAACTTTTGTAATAATATAGGAGGAAGTGATGGATTTGTAAGAATATGGGATTTAAAGGCGGAAGAAGCTCAACACAAAGGATTCCGGGCGAGCCTTGACTGTGTGAATGGTGTTAGTATTAACCCTTTTGTTCCTCTATTGTGTTCAGGTAGCTATTACTCGAATTTAATTAATTATATCCATCTAATTTTTTACTCTCTTTCAATTTTTAAAGCATCCGGACAGAGGCATTTTCAAGAAATTGAATCAGACAGTGAAAGCGAAGAAATGTTTAAGGTTTCTCAATCAAAAAAGGATGAAGATAATAGCGTTAAACTGTGGAAATTGATATAAAAGGTAGGAAATATCTCTGTTCGGATAGATCAACATAATACGATATCTTTTTATAGAATATTTGATTTTATAAGTAGCATTTAATATTCAGATCTTAATTTCCAATAAAAAAAAGCATTTGCATTTATTTCAAAGCTTGAATTTAATAATAATCCAAATTATTATCTCTGATTTCCTCGTATCTTTTATCGATGATATCCTTCATTTTCAAAAGTTCAATCTCAAGTTTTCGAGTGGCTTCACCGAGCTGTGTTAGGGAAGAAGTGTAATACATTTCTTCGAGATACAATCTATATTCGTATGAATTTACGAATCCTTTCTTCTCCCAATCCCTTTTACCTGGATTATCCCAAAGCCTTTTGGAATTTGGTAGAAATAGCCACTTGTTTAGTTTGTATTCATTATAAAGCCTTTCAATTTGAAGACGTTTTGCTTTCTCTTCCTCTTCTTGACGCTTTCTCTCTTCTTCAATTCTCATCTTTTCCAATCGCTCCGTGAAAGCAACCACTCTTTTTTGTGCTTCAATCCTTTTTCTATGTTCACGTTTGCTCAAATCAGAGTTATCAACTCTCTCCTGAATTATTTCAAGTGGTCTTGGGTTGATCGGCATTTGTTCCTAGTAAATTACATATAATATCGTATTATTATAATAGATAATATATTATGAATTAAAGATAAAGATTACTGATACCTGTTTCCTATATTTCAATTCCTCGAGATATTTCCTTCTATCTAGCCTCTTTTCACCCTCAATTGACTTTAAAGTGTCCTCGCCTCCAGAACTCTCTTCATCCAGATTATGGCCTATCCCTTTACTTGTAATAAGATTTTTTGTTCTCAGATTTCAAAATTTAGCGAAAAACTTACTTGAAATGTAAAGGTGTTTGTTAAAAACATGGCGAGTTACAATCTGAAATATCTGATCGGCCGAGGGATTCATTTAAGACTGAACTCGAACTAGTCTATAATACAATATATGCATCGTACGTGAAAGAAAAGTTGTGAATGCCTTCCCAAGATAATAAGTTTACCATTGGCATGTTCAATATAAATATTAGGGTGCCAAAATGATTTATTCATATTTTCATATCATTTACTCCTTAAATTCCGGAATGCTTTTGACTCCTATTTGATCAAGGTTAATGTTTAATGAGCAAAGGAAATTATGTCAAAAATGATTTATTCCAAAATAATGAACAATATTATAATACATATATCGACAATTGATAGATTAGCTTTAGCTTACATACATATACGGTAGTTTATCAGCTCGTATTCGTAGTAGTACCATATTAAAGCAGATGCTGATATTATTATCTACGAGACTACGATATAAGTAATATCAATAATTAATACAAAATGACTAATGACTTATTATTATAGGCGCTTATAGGATCTAATCCTAAGCCTTATGTCTAGATTTACAAAAGATAGAGTATTTTGTCTACAATATTAAAACTTTTAATAAAATAGCTTAATTTAATTGACGATTCTATGCTTCACAAGGGCCTTGTAAGGTTTAGGTGAGATTACCAAAGAAGAGGCGTTGTATTCTAAAGGAAGAATAAAATAAATGTAATCTCTCGCAACTTTCACTTCAATATATGAATATCGTAGGTATTATTAAAATTAGATACTACACATACCGAGAGAAAGTGGACTTGTGCAATCTGGATCTTTCTCGAGAGTGAATTTTTGCATAATTCCCAGGAAAAAGATAAATAGAGAATCATTTGCTAACGCAGATCCAACGCATAGACGCTTTCCCGTCTAATAAAAGAATTAGTTTGGTAAATTTGGTACAACCAAAAATATCAAGACAAATTACCGAGAAAGGCATAAATGCCGCATGCTTTACAATCTTCCCCTCTTTAATCCATCTCTCTGGTCGAAATGTCTCTGGGTCTCCTAAAGATATAAATATTCAATTAATCAATGCTTTCCAAAATTCCAATTTTTCATTTATAAACTCTATTTACCCCAGTAATCCTTATCGAAATGAGCATCTTGAATATTTGCCATTAAAACTGTATCTTTTGGAATTTGAAAGTTTCCGAGGGCTAATCAGTTAATATATCAATTAGTCTCATAAAGCAAAATAAAATAAAAAGAATTACTTGTATCCGCTGTCGCTCTGTGGTAGATGTTAAATGGGATTAGCGAGCAATATCGGTGAATTTCATAGATTGTAGCCTCGCAATAAATCATGCTGAGAAAGATATTAAATTAGCATATTTTTATTTTAATAATGTTTTTTTAAAATAAATTACTTTGGCCTATCTTCAAGTGAAGGAGCTCTTTGTCCAATTACTTGGTCAATCTCTTCTTGAACTTTCCTCTGGATCTCTGGCCAAAGAATCATGTAAAGCATTGCCCATTGAAGTGTATTGGAAGTTGTTTCCGCTCCAGCAAGGAAAAAATCCACAAGCATCAGTCTCAAATTTAGTTCTTTGTAAAAAAAGATACCGTTAAATTCAATGCGTCTTGTTTAAGAAATTCATTTTGATACCAACCTCCTTCGCCGTTATAAAAACTTGAATCAGGATCCTCTGTTTTATGTATATGAGCCAAATATGCGTCCACAAACTAAAAATTTAGAGATATGATTAATAATTTTAAAACTCTAAAATATAATCCATTAAACTTACATCTCTTGTTTCATTTGGATTGAATGTCTTTTTGTGTTCGTCAATTGTATCCTGCATAATCCCTTGCAGCCGATCTCGGATATTGAGAAACATATTCCAATACTTTGGAATGATACCACTCTTCAAGATCCAAGGGAAGAAAAATGCAACCCCACCAGTCTCCGTCTTTTGAAGTTGATTAATAAAGTTCTCAATAATGAAATTGAAGTTTGGATCGTCCTTTTCGAATCTATTTCCAGTGCAAATGAACCATAAACTATTGAGGACTGAAGCGTTGAATTTGTTTCGAACATCAACTGCTTTCCCAACATTATCCCTACATTTTGAAATTCAATTAATTACATATTTGGCTTAATTATGATCAAGATTAACTCACTCAAAGAAGCCAATTAATTCCTGCGCTTCGAAATTCAAAAGCCCTTCCATTGTCTGCTTTCCCAAACCAAATACCCTGAGATTTCGGACGGCAAATCGTCTCTGTTCAGCCCATGTCTTGCCATCAGAAAAAATGATTGCTAAAGAAAGAAGAGTAGACTCAATTAGTTTCATGGCATCTTTGATGTATGAATGATTAAGTTACCTCGCTTTTTTCCGTGATTTCTAATCATATTCACTTCAAAGGGCGGCCTTTAGAAAAATAAAATAGTTACATATTTTTATTTAGTGGCTTAATTAGGGTATTTACCGTCCACTGAACACATCCTCTTTATAAGCTTCATTAATCAGCTTGTAATCGTTGATAACGACGACACTACAAAATTGGAAAGACCCATATTAATAGGTATTTGAGATAATGCTATGAATAGGCTCTAATATTATGTAATTAAACATACTTGAATTTGCCGAGAGTTAGCGAGAATACTTTCCCATATTTCTCTTTGAGTTGATTCAAGATTTTTATGGGGTTCCTTCCGTGGAGGAATGGGATATATCCGAGGATTGGGAATCCATAAGGCCCTTGAATTTTAAATCGAAGATTAGTGACGCTTTTTTAAGGGTTTGTGATATATTTTACCTGGAGGATATAAAGGTTGACCCTTTGTATTCTTTCTCCCATTAACATATACAATGAGGACGAAAAGAAATCCAGCAAGAATAACGTAAAGTTCGGAAATCATTTTAAAAATGTAAATTCAGAATTTCTGTGTGTAAAGGATTGAAAGAGAGTTTCACTAGTTTGCAAGCTATCTAGCTATCTCGGACCCTCTATTTAAAAATGCTTAACAAAGTTTGGCTTCATTTCCCTATTTATACACACGGGAAGTCTGCCATACATTGTGATAACTTTGATAAGATAACATTCTAGGAAAATCCAATAAACAATCAATCATGTTTCGGTTTTTCATTGAATTGAGATTGCAGTGGGGAAATCCGATCATTGAGTTTTGCAAATTACTGATTTAATCAATCGTCTCTTCAAAGAGGCAAGTGTCAGTATTCAGAGAAATGGGATTCCGAGCCAATTGACATCACTTTAATGATCAATACTCGAAGAGATAGTTAATTTTATTTATAGGATTTCTAGATAATTAATTAGTAATACTAATTACCCTTGGACTACATACTACATAGTACCACTAGTTCGTAACTTCGTAATATCACGATGTATTACTAGGTATTTTGAATGAATCAGATCATGCGATAAAAAACTTTAGATGCACTTATTAATACTTACTAGAGGGAAGCCCGTCGGAATTGACTAATTATAAGCTTTCCATTGAGCCTTGAGCCCTTACACGTGCAAGTAGCTCAAACGGGGGTGGAGTTATGAAAATCCCCAAAAAAACCGGAAATGACCTAATAGATGTCAGGGGAGTAGAGTTTTCGGGGTAACAACCGAGACCATCTCAAAGACCACACCAAGAGCTTTCAAATGAATCTTTTACCGTGCAAGTAGGTT
>JAAZTK010000656.1:0-18471 GCA_036507255.1 Megalothorax incertus
ACGGTCACATGTACGGAACGGAATTTGAGACGATTCGAGATGTAATTCGGCAGGGGAAGATGTGTATTCTTGATATCGCACCAACTGCCCTTAAAATCCTTCATAATTCCCCGGAATTCATGCCATATGTAGTGTTTCTTGCGGCTCCTGGAGCGGATCAAGTTCAAAAACAGGAAGAGTTTGAAAGATCACATGGCTATAGCTCTCGAACGCTTCAATTTGATCGAATGGCTGCAACCAGATATAGTTCAAGGAGAGCTAGAACTCTGGAGTCTATTGCTTCACTCTACGAGGAGGATGACAATAGGCAAACTGTTGAGGAGAGCCAACGCCTTCAGAGACTATATGCGCCATATTTTGATCTGGTCGTTGTGAATGAGGATTTTGATCAAACATTTAGGTGAGATTTGAAATTTAAGTCAAAAAGACAATTAAAAATAATTGTAAATTATTTTTAATCCTTTAGGAAAGTCGTACAAGCACTTGATTCACTCAGCACGGATCATCAATGGGTTCCAGTGACTTGGGTCTACTAGAGAATAGTTCGAATCATCTACATTTTGTAGTAGATAGAAATAATTCGAGTTTAGAAACACATTAAACACATTTCTACGAATCTACTTTTGATGCCTTTCAAATGGGAATTAGAATTTAGGTATCTTAATCAAAGTGCAATTGCAATCTTGAAACTTTTGCCCTCCATTTCACTTTATGAAATCTAATCTAATATTAATCGTACAATATTATGGACAAATATAAGTAGTACTATAAGCTAATTACAAGCATATTGTAGGTACTGTAAATTAGTTAGGTTGGATCTTTTTTGCCATTTTTTGCTCCTAATTTTAATCAAAAAATAATATATATTTCAAGTTCATTACTTTTAATTTTAATTAAATAGGAAAGATCTTTTAAATATCCTAATTGTGTTCTACATTGAATCTTGTGTTATAAAAATATAATAATTAAGATTTTGAATTACTAATTTTGTAAAAAAGGGATCTCTTTTGCGATGACACCTTTCACCACATTCCAGACGAATATTGTTTTATATATTTTTATAAATCAAGGAAGATTGATGGCCGATAAATGATATGTGAATTTATAAAGCTCTCTAATACAAATTACAATCTCACCGTATCCTAATTAATTTAGATCTTGACTATATCTATTGTTAAACTTTAATAATCATAGCCTCATAGGTAAATGCTTTAAACACATTTTAATAAATCAAAATTCATTCAATTCTGCATCAAAATGCACGTCTTTATTTAATCTTAAGTATAAAATATCCATATTTCAACATTATCTATATTAAATTAACACTTAATGGACGGAGGTGTCATCGTATAATAATATTTTATATTACTAGCTGCTTAAAAATCAAAATCTGCTTGATAAACACTATTTAAAAATTTTAAATCACTCATTTTTAAAGCTGTTCAATCCTGGAGTGGGTTTTATTCTTTGACAGCCTTCTTCGAGCTCATGCCGAGAGGCGCAAAGGTCTTGGGGGCAAGCGGAGGGTTTAATTTTGAGGCAAGGAACATGAAAGGTTGAAAGAGTGACCTTCGGTCCGTAAGGTTGACATTAAAATGGAATACTTTTTCTCGAGTGGCCCATCCGCCAGCAAAGGCTTCGTCAACTTGACAGGGTTTGTCAATAGATCGTGGTGACATTCTAATTACAATTATCATCGGAGCCTGTAATAAATTAAATTAATTACAATAAAATTAAAAGAATTACAAGCAAACTCTTAAACAATACCTGTTTCTCCCGATTCTTTTCAATGTCCCTCTTGAGGAACTCGATGACCTCAAATGAAATTCGAGACTCTGCAGAATAAATGAGGACGAATGCATCTGCGACCGAATGGAAATGTTTTGGGATGATTATGTCAGATTTGTCAGACCCGAACCCTTCAATATCGTAAATCCTCAGGTGTTCTTTGGACCCACGGTCAGTAAGCACATTTGCAGTGTAGATATCTTCAATTGTTGGTGTTAGATCCTTAAAAATTCAATAATTTAATTAATTATTCAATTGAATTAATTAATTGGGAGGACTTTACCTGCTTTCCCAAATTCCCGTAAATCATGTGCTCAATTAGCGAGGTCTTTCCAATACCTTTGAGTCCAACCACCACCAATTTATTGACCTTGACCATTTCCCCCCTGGAGGTCCTTTACATTGTCAGCTTCAAATAAGTCTGCTAATCCACCTAATTAATCAATTTGACAAAAAAACAATACCCACAAGATTTTTTTGACAGGTTTGTTTGTAAATACCGGAGGAATTTAGCAGGTTTTATAAGGCCAAATAAAAATATTGACAAGTCGGCTGTCGGACACTTTGAGGAAATTCCCGGTTTTTGGTAAGTTTAATATTAGCTAATTAAGTGTCCACGTCCACCTATATTATAATTATTTTGCATATTTGATAATTGTATAAAGTAGATACTATAAATCGCATGTATTCATATCGTACCTATTTAAATCATAAGCAATCCCAATGCATGATATCATTCCAAATTGCGGTCCAAATGATTCAAAATCAATCATTTTTGGGTCCTCGGGACAAGAATTTATTTTTAAAAGTCCAAATTAGATAGGATATTGAGTCAATCTTTAATGATCATTGATTTCAGAAGCTATATATCCCAATTAGCGTATGCCAAGTTTGTTTTTCAGGCTATTTTTTGATTGCGATTGCGGTTTGACTGATTCCTGACTGTCAGGAATGGCTCAAGGCTATTTATTTTAATCAAAACACAGTAGTTGGCTATTTAAGAAAATATATATAATTTAATAGGATTGATTGGACCATATATATCAGTACCTAAGAGGAAATAGGCTGGGAATTGAAGGGAAATTATCATGTTTTTACTACAACCATTTAAAGAGCCAGCGATTACCTAACCTAATGTTCATGTGAATTAACCCACTTAAAAACTCTTTAAACTACAACTCACGTTTGAACGATAAAAAACTTATTAGTTTTAAAACCATTATCGTCATTTGAGTCGAGTGTAGCACCCAGGGAGCTAGATAGTAGAGTCTGGTGATTTGAATTCAGAGTGCGAGACCCGTTCTATTTTATCAGTTGACCTTTGGAGGACAAAAACAGTCTAAAATCCATTCAAGATCATTAAAATCTCCAGTTAGAACCACGCTACACGCTCTATTAATTATATTCATCTCATTTCAGATAAATCAAGCTTGGAAAGATGGGCCTAGACCAAAGAAATCCATTTGCATCCCTTTTTGAACCCCTTAAGGTCGGAGAGAATCAATATCAATATGTAAATGTGAGGAAACTGGACCCTGTGGCTTATGGTAAGATTTAAATCTTTAAAAAGAAATTAATTCTAATTGATTTTGACTGCATTTTGTAAAAATAGATCGGCTTCCATTCTCTATTCGGATCCTCCTCGAGTCTGCAGCGAGGAATTGCGATAATCTAAAGGTTATGAAGACCGATGTTGACAAGATTCTTAATTGGGAGACAAATCAAAATGATCCTCAAGGGATTGAGATCCCATTTGCACCAGCCAGGGTCATCCTAACAAGATTTCACG
Organism: Megalothorax incertus; assembly: GCA_036507255.1. NCBI lineage: Eukaryota > Metazoa > Arthropoda > Collembola > Neelipleona > Neelidae > Megalothorax > Megalothorax incertus. Next base: position 3,578 of record JAAZTK010000656.1, read on the forward strand.
GGGGTTCCAGCTGTGGTAGACCTTGCAGCAATGCGAGATGCTGTCCATAAACTTGGGAAAAATTACGAGCTCGTTAATCCATCTTGTCCAACGGACCTGGTAATTGATCATTCCGTGAGTGTGGATTATTTTGGGAATAATGCGGCACTCGAGAAGAATCAGACGATTGAAATGGAGAGGAATCGAGAGCGATTTGTGTTTTTAAAGGTGGGTTTTTAAAAGAATTCCTAAAATAATCCTTAAATTTTTGAATTTCAATCTTCCAGTGGGGTGCTAAAGCTTTCAAGAATATGCTGATCGTTCCTCCAGGGTCTGGGATTGTCCATCAGGTCAATCTGGAGTACCTCGCCCGTGTTGTATTCAATTCTGATGAGGGACAGCTTCTCTACCCTGACTCTTGCGTGGGTACAGACTCGCACACGACGATGGTTAACGGCCTAGGCGTCCTAGGATGGGGTAAATTGATTAACTTGACCTTTTTATTGCACAATCTTTACTCTGGCCATCCATAGGAGTTGGAGGAATCGAAGCGGAGGCTGTAATGATGTCACTACCGATGTCAATGGTCCTTCCAAATGTAATTGGCTACAAACTCACTGGAGATATTGGCCAATACACGACTTCTACAGATGTAGTTCTTACAATTACCAAGAATCTACGTCAAATCGGGGTTGTAGGATCATTTGTTGAGTTCTTTGGGCCAGGAGTAGCTAAACTATCCATCGCGGATCGTGCTACTATTTCAAATATGTGCCCAGAATATGGCGCAACATGCTCCTTTTTCCCCGTGGATGATGTTACAATTGAGTACCTTCGCACGACAAATCGAGGGGATAAATCCATTGCTTATATTGAGGGTTACCTTCGTCAAGTTGGAATGTTTCGAGATTACAATAACACGGCACAAGATCCGGTATTCTCGCAGATTGTAGAGCTGGACCTATCCACCGTGACCTCCTGCATGTCAGGCCCAAAAAGACCACACGATAAAGTTCCAGTGAATGAAATGAAGGGTGATTTCCTCGCCACACTCCCCGCAAAGATTGGATTCAAAGGATATGGAATTCCTCAAGATAAATTGGCGTCCACCGTGTCTTTTACATTTGAGAATAAAGAGTATACAATTACGCATGGATCTGTACTAATTGCAGCAATTACAAGCTGTACAAATACTTCAAATCCAAGCGTAATGCTGGGTGCTGGCCTTATTGCGAAAAAAGCTATTGAAGCTGGCCTTCATGTGGATCCATATATCAAGACATCACTTGCACCAGGCTCTGGCGTTGTCACCTATTATTTAAAAGAGTCTGGACTCATCCCTTATTTGCAGCAACTTGGATTTGATATTGTTGGGTATGGTTGTACAACATGTATTGGTAATTCTGGACCATTGCCTGAAGTTGTTGGAGCAGCAGTTGAAAAAGGTGACCTGGTATGCGCTGGAGTCCTATCTGGGAACCGTAATTTTGAAGGGAGGATCCACCCACACCTTCGTGCGAATTATTTGGCATCCCCAATCCTTGTAATTGCTTACGCTCTTGCGAAGAGAGTGGATATTGACTTTGAAACGGAGCCGATTGGCCGAGGAACGAACGGAGATGTCTTCCTGAGGGATATTTGGCCACTGAGGAGTGAAATCCAAGCAGTTGAAAAGGAGTTTGTCATCCCTGCAATGTATAAAGAGGTTTACAGCAAGATTCAAAAGGGAAATCAAGCTTGGAATGATTTGCAAGCACCTTCTGGACAGCTTTATCCTTGGGATGAAACTTCTACTTACATCAAAAACCCTCCATTTTTCGAGGGGATGGGAATTGTAAGCTTTTAAATGCAATTTGGCCCATTTTTAATGAATTTTAATGAATTTTGATGAATTTTAGGATCTGCCAGTAATCAAAAGTATTAGCGCTGCATACCCACTCCTAGTTTTGGGTGATTCTGTCACAACTGATCATATCTCACCTGCTGGAAGCATCTCACGAACCTCTCCAGCTGCACGTTACCTCATGGAGAGAGGCCTAGAGGTCAAAGATTTTAATTCTTATGGGTCAAGACGCGGAAATGACGCGGTTATGGCGCGAGGGACATTCGCCAATATTCGCCTTGTAAATCGGCTTGTGAGTAAAGCTGGTCCAAGGACCCTACACCTTCCATCCGGCACAGAAATGGATATCTTTGACGCTGCGGAGAGGTACAGAGCCGAAGGACATTCCCTAATCATCCTTGCAGGGAAGGAATATGGGAGTGGGTCATCAAGGGATTGGGCTGCGAAAGGCCCTCAACTTCTTGGTGTGAGAGCAATCATTGCTGAGAGTTATGAGAGGATTCATAGATCAAATTTGGTAGGAATGGGGATCATTCCTCTCCAGTTTGAGGCTGGGGAGAATGCAGAGACGCTTGGGTTGAGTGGAAAAGAAACTTTTGACATTCCTTATAACCCGGATTTTAAACCAAAGGATAAGATTGTGATTTCTACGAGTTCTGGGCTCAAATTTACAGCACTCTTGCGAATTGATACAGAGGTTGAAGTCCAGTAAGTTTGAAAAGTTGATTAGATATGCTTAATTACTGTAATAATTAACAAATTACGAGTACTAATGATAAATTTGATTGCAGGTATTTCAAGAACGGTGGGATTTTGAAGTATATTGTAAGGAATATCAAAAACTGATGAGGATTCAGCCAAGAAATCAAGAAATTCAAGCCAAAGAACAATGAATTATTCCAGAATTAATTAAAGCTTTAAAAGAATCTTCAAGTATTCAAGAAACTACCATATAATTCCAATGTATTTCCACATATCTGGGTGCTGGGTGGGCAAAAGTTTTAAATTAGATGCGATTCTAGAACCTTAAATCAATAAAAATGGCTTTAAATTGTACATGTATTGCAAAAATGCACTTTTATTCCGAAATATCATATAAATCTTAGATATTAATCTTTATAAGCTTATTGGACTGCGAAATATATATTTTTATGTAATTTATAGACTCATACTGCACGTAAGATTAGATATTTACGAAATAGGTACAGATATAACTGCGGGTTAATTGGCATTTAATTATAATTATTCGAGAAATGATACAAAATATTCGGGGAATTCTTTATATAGCTAGTTAGGATGACTTTGAGGAGTTATTTTAAAAGTAAATGGATTTAAAAGTCCAGATCTTCGAGTATCAATCCCTTTGAGCTTGAGGTTCAAGTTTATCAAAGGAATGTCATTAAAAAACGCAATGTTTTTTCGAAGAAATGGACAATTATGTTTGAAAGAGTTTGGTTAATGACCCGGAGGATCAATTAACCGATGCTTAACCTCATCCTCCTCCGGGGGCGCAGGGTGGGGCAGCAACGCCACCGAATCTGCTAACTCCTCCCATCCTATAAAGGATTAAAAAAATTGATTGATTTCAATTGCTCAAAATTAACATCAAAATATTATATATTATTTTTACAAACCTTCTGCCTCCAGGAACTCTTTGTGAAGGGCCTCCAGAGTTTCCGTATTGACCACGACGGCTTCCACCATCCATGTTAAAGAGTGACCGGAAGCTAATACCGAAAGAATTAATAATTGATTACTCATCGAGTCATTAAAGCATTTTTGAATTCACTTACAATAAATTTACAAAATTCACAGCCTCCCAAAGGAAATCCGTGACAAATCCGAGGCTCCAGGGTCGAGATTGCTGCAATGTACCGGAAGCTGCAAAAAAACCCCATCAAATTAATTAAAATATGCATAAATCAATAATTTATTTTTAAATTGTTCATGTATTACATTTACGACCTATCTTAGGATTAATAAGTAGGTAGATAATTATAAATTGAAATATTTATAAAAACTTACAAGATACGTAGGTCGGAGATCGTGACATGATGGACCAAATCCAATTAACGTGGCCTAATTAGTGCAATTTTAAAAATGATTGCAATTCTTCACTTCTAGAGAATTCTCGAGGTTTCAAGAATCAAATCCAAGTTGCAAAATTGATTATTTCGATTTTAAATAAATTGGAAATGATGAGGAAATATGGGCGTTCGAATGATCTAATTGTTGGATCCAATTATAATTAATTATTTACAAATCAATTAAAAATTAGATGATTTTGCAATTTGATTCAACTTTCAATTTAATTCTGACGTGTGATTGCCTAATGTTGTTGAGACGTTTGAGGGAAATATAAAAATGATGGTGGTTTAAGGGGTAGTTTGAGATTCCTCGTCGTCACTCGTCGTTATGTCCAGTTTGGTCAACAATATCAATCGATCCGAATTTCCGAAATCGGTTATTTATTTTTCTGCTTTCTCTGCACAAACTGCACCCTTAAATCAGCCCTTAATTTGATTTATTTATTTATTCAAAATATAAGTTTCAAAATTCACTTAAATTTTAAGGGTCAAGTTGCATTGATTGCATTTCAGCCAAAAATTGATTGATTCTACTGAAATTGCCTTAAATTAGCTACCTAATTAATCAATGCAAGGTAATAATTAAAGTTTTTAATGTTTAATTGCCAATTTTGGAAATATCGTAAAGTATGCAATAAATTAATATTTTTAAAAAAAATCTTCCAGGCGTCGGCTAAGCGGCTTCCTGCTTCATGTGATTGTTATCGGTCCGCATCCTTTGGGCCCCTGAATTTATGCCATTTTATCCATTAAATAATTTTAAGGTATTTAAATTTTAATTAGATTATTAGATATATAATGTTTAATTAAAAAATTTGATATATTCTAGGCTTTAGGATAAATAAAAGTTCATTCATTAGAACTGAATGACCCGTGGACATCAGACAGTGCCATATTGTGAAATCATCCGTCCAGTTATAATTAATATATGTATTGGATCTAATTGCTTACTAGTCAGTAGGAACTACTACTAAATTTAAATATAATTAAGAATAATTGACACATATAAAATATAAATTGTAAAATGTAAAGCTTTATATTATAGCCATAAGTTATTATTCTAAATTTCTAATTTGTATTAAAATTTAAAATATTATATTTCTTTAAAAGTTCTAATTATTTCTAATTAAAAATATATTGTTTATCACAAAAAAGTCACATAATAAATTTTATTTCAGCACAAAATAAACCTTTGGAATAAATCAGTAGAATTGAGATTCCATCAGAGACTTGACAGGAAATGATTCGATAAATCCACCGCATTTATTGTATTATTTCCGCAAAATGATTCGAAGAAGAAACCTCTAGAGCACATGAATTTTTCCACATGATATATGCTACGGTTCTTCCTATTATAATATAAAAATTACTCACGGATTTGCGAGGACATGGACAAAAAATTCACGGGGTTTGCTAGGTTTAGGATTATTCTAAGGGCGGCTGAGGAGGAGGAAGTTCGAGGTTCGACGGCCTTTGAAGTTGCCTTTGAAGTGCCAATTGTTGATGGATAATTTTATCAGGATTTGCAGTATTAATTTATTAATTAATTAATTTATTTATTTATTTATTTATTAAATTTTGAAAGAACGGTGCATTAAGTCTCAGCGTTCCCCGAGTTGATTTCAAATTTACATTTTACATTAAAATCTGTGAGTTGAGCCCCGAAGGCCGATCTACCTCCACAAAATTCCAAATTTATTTAATTAATCTCAGAATTTTTCAATTTTTTGGGTATCTTTTTTGCAGCCTGAGTGGTAAGCCGGCTTCTTAAGGACCAAAGTCATCAACATATTTTGGTAAGTTGTGAATCAGCCCTAATCATGCCAATAAGGTGGGTTAAAAACTTGCACGGAAAGATTCCCTAGGACAAGATTTACCGTTTATCTACTATTAGATACTATATTGTTCATTCCTCATCAAATTAATTACTTTTGTACTTTAATTACAGGTTGTGTATTTTTGCCAAAATGAAGGAATCGAAGGGGGTAATCCAAGGTCAAATAAAAGATGGAGGGGTCAAGGTAAGGTCCTATAAAATTTTTAACGGCCCATACAAGTATATTTAAATTCATATTCAAACTCAAATAATTTGAATATTTAATTTCAGGGGTCAAAGACTCAAGCTGCTGAGGAGTCTGCTCCTGAAATTAATCCATTCCTCGTTGAACCCGTACTGTTTACACTTTACATTTTACACAATTTGAACTAATTAATATTTTATTGAAAGCTAATTAATGTATGAATGTTTTTGTTAATGGAAGGTACTTGTAAAGCTGTTGAAGCTCGTGGAGGAGGTGTCCTCGCTTAAAGAACTCCGAAAAATGTGTCAAACCTGGGATGAATTTAGCCTACAAGAACTTGAAGAGCGAGCATTTAATGTACATTTTTAAAATTAATTAACATTTTGCCATTTATCAAGTATATAAACTTGTTTTTATCCAGGGAAAGGTTAAGGCTATTGACTTTCAATGGACCAACAAGTTCACCTGTGATTCAGCCGAAGTCAACTTGGTCCAATTTATGGGAGATACCTCCGCGATTCCTTGCCTTTTTTCCTCGTTCAAATTCAATTTCCCCGAATCTTGGACCATCTTTTCAAAGCATATGGAATTTTTCTCACTTTATCCCGTTACATTTGTTCATCTATGTGTTCCAAAATATTTAGAACAAGAGCAAATCCGCTCATTGATGATGAAATTTGTGGAGACCGAACTTTGGGGAAACCTCAAAGAAATCATTTACACCTCCACCTCTGAACATCAAGGGAAATTCGGACTTCCCCCTTCCTCCGTGTTTATTGAATCTTCTGGCAATAATACAAAGAAATTGCAAAAACTATACATGAAAATTATAGATAAATCTTTCTATAAAATATTCAAATCTGCTTTTGGTATAATTATTACATTTTACTTATACTTGGGATTAGAGTCAGGATTATTGCAAATATCTATTTTTAAATTTCATAGCTTCTGGGAAATACACCAATTTAACGTCAATGGGACTTGTCGCTCTTCCGAGTGGGAATCTCGACTTTCCAGGCTTAGACCTATCAAAATTGACGCAATTGGAACTTGGGAACATTGAGGATAAAAGTCGCGGTGGTCTCAAGTAAAATAAATTCATATTAATATTTTTAATTCAAATTAAATCAAATTATTTTTTTAAAGGTTTGTATCAGGCCTAGTTAATCTGGCCGGAAATGGAATGAAGTTGAAGAATTTTGGTATGAGGATCGATCTGACACCAATCCGATTTTTAGAGCTTCCCAACAACATTGATGAATACTTTTTTGAACATCTGCCGCTCATTTGCTCAAACTTTACTCAATTTTTGAAATCTCAATCTTCAACACTTGAGAGATTGTCCTTTGAATTTGTCTGCTATTTGAAAGATCCAGTAGAAATGGAGGAAGCTGATATTCGGTGCAAAATTCATCTACCAAAATTTGAAGCTCTTCAATATCTAAAACTCTGGGTCGACTTCCAATTAATCGAGGCAAATCCCAGAAAGATTCATAAACAATTATTTGGGATGTCTGAATATCCCTCTGCTCACTTTCCCAAGCTTGTCAATCTGACCCTGGACAGTGAGAGCTCTTTGATTGCCCTCAGAGTCAATCCTGCTCCGGATGAAGCTAGTGTACTTGAATTGAAGCGCCTTGAAATAATTGATTATTATGACAAAACTCCTGCTTGGAACACATCATTTGTGGGTGTCATCGGCTCGGTTGAGGATTTAAAGTGTCATGCCCATCTATTTCGTGGAGAGAGGCTTCCCTGGGGGGATTCCCTTCGTTCCCTCGATATTTGCAATATAAATGTGGGGGTTGAACAAATGGTATTCTTCAAGTTGAACCATTTTAAAAGTAAGCTTTGTGGATATATTTTTTACAATATTTCGGATTATTTAATTTAAAATTGATTTTTCACTTTTCAGAATTGGAGAGAATCAGCACAATGTATTTTAAAATCGATGGCAGAAAGATTAAGTCTGGATTTCATTTTAGACATGGGTCCAGGGACGTTGAAGAATATCTGAATACTTTCAAGGAAGCTACTGAGCTTCCGTTGACATCAATCGAATTCATCGGTCCAAATGTAAAATGCTAATATCTTAATTTTAATTTGTGATTTCATTATAGGTAATATTTTTTGATAGATGGAGGAGGAGATGAAGGAGCTATTCATCAATTACTTTCCATTTCCGGTCGAATTTCAAGTTTAAGATTAATATTGTAAGAAAGTAATAAGTATAGTAATAAATTTAAACTTTAATAATAATTTAAGATAATTAAGTAGAAGGAGGCCGTTTAAGAATCCTATTTTTGGGGCATAAATCTAAAAAATTCGGAAAGAGTTTTGAGAATATTTTGAATAAATTCAATTATTGCAGTACTATACTGCATAATATCCGTATAATATTTAGACAAATAAATATTATACAACTAGATCTAATATTTATGCATATATCGTAAAACATTAATGTTATAGGTATAATATTCGTACATTAATTAATCAAAATTTAAAATCTCTTTCGAGAATTCATACTTTTATTATAGGTACTACTAGATTATTAATGGTACTACTTCCTAATCCTAATTCGGCAAATTATTTGCATTTATATTCAAGCCATGTACTAATATGTATTAATAAAACTGGCTCATTCATTTCTTAAATGTCTAATTTGTTTCATTTTTAATATCTTAAGTTTTTGAGTTGAATTTCCATTCATTTCTCGCTTTTTTGGAATGTCCCAAAGCACCTCAAATTCTTCATTAATTAGGATTGGATTAGACTTCGTAACGGTTCTCATTCCATCAGCCAAAATTAGGCTCACATTCCGATTTGAAATTTCCCGTCCAAACGAGCTTTGGAGCTGAGTAAAGCACCCCAAAATCTGGCTAATTTCATCTAAAAACTCTTCAAAATTATGTAACTTGCGTCTAATATTGCTTTTAGCACTCTCGGGGATCTGTGTTAATAGTCCTCACACAGTACACGGCGTTTGAGTATGTCCTAAGCCTGTCAAGACGTTCACATTAACAGAAAATCCAAGTTTTTACAATTTTTAAGTAAAAACTTACCAAACATCCCTGAAGATGATTTCTAGAACCAAAAACCAATTAAATATACACTCCAAAATACTCTAAAGTTCAAATACCTGCCAGAAATGCATCTTATTCTCATGGGAAGAGTAGCTCACGAGGAATTTACCATCAGCAGAGAAATCAGTGGCTGTAATTGGGCTTGGGGAATGTGTAGGAAGGTTTTGGCATATATTATTCCGTAATTCATAAATAAATAATGATTCATTCTTTGCTCCAACTGCAATCCTCCGTATTGTAGGGCAATGTGTCTGGTGTCACCTGTGAGAATTGGACAAGTCTCCCTTGTCTTTAAATGACCATGATCCACACAATGTAGAACGATATCCATAACCTCTACAATCAAATCCCAACCTCTGCCGTCATTTTTTCAAGGAGGAGTTCAAAACACGAAGGATTCCAGGTTTGGAACGATTTAATATGACATTATTCAGATTGATTTGGATTGCTTGTGCATTTTGCTGGAGATTGACATACACGGCATCAAGATGATGGCGATGAACCCGATGATGTCAAGATGGAAGAAATTGTTGCTTTTCCAGAAAGACTTGGAGGATTATTGGACTTTGTCTTCCGGTTTTCCAGGTTTGGTGTCTGATCCCAGATTGGATCCGAACACAAAGTTATATGCGAAAGCCAAAGGATTCGATGCAAATTGGGATTTATAATTTTTTCATGAATACAAAGCATTTCCCCATTCTTTTTCAGGGATAATTCCGCCGTTTTTACAAAATACTGATAGTATGCAATCTGTAGCGAAGTAGGTACAAGAAACTTGAGCCGAATGAAGTTGATTTCGTTTTAAATGAAAGTTAAGGTTTATTCAAGCTTTAATTTGACTAAAAGTCATTTTTATTCAATTGCAAAAGGGTCCCCCTTTTTAGGCCAAGTACTAATGAGCTCATAGAGTGCATTCCCTGGACAGTCTGTATTCCCCATGTCACGGTGTCCAAATAGCTGATAATCCGAGCTGATTGAACCATTCTCCACCGCACAAAGAATCATTTCTTTAGCCTTTAAAAGTTGTCTACTTTTAGGCAATTCATCTACAATGTATTTGCACAATTTATTAAAATTTTAAGACTTAAATTAAGACAATACTCATAAAATTCCCAATTAGAGCCACTCCGATTGCTCTAGTATTGTAATTGGCTGCGTGGGCTCCAACCTGCGTCCAACCCCTTCCTTCATACACCCTTCCATCTCCACCAATCAGAAAGCTAAATTCAATTTAGTTGAAGATAATTAAAAATTTCATTTAAAGTCAATTAAATTTGACCCCACTTATAGCCAATGTCGAACCAACCCCTGTCATCAATGTGGAAATCTTGAATCTCTTGCATATCCGCTATGCAAGACTCCTCCGTCGTGCAATTTCCCATCTTGATTGTTAAATAGGTAGTAGGACAATTCATTAATTACTAATTAAAATAATCAGTAACATGTAAATATTCATAATTAGGAGGTACTTCAGTATGATGAATCGTAAAATAGGGTACAGGAAGCGTTAGGAGATCAATTTGACCTGTCGGAGGTCTAGCACCCCATTCCTCTCGAGTCACAATCTGGGGGCAGTCGCTTTTAATTACTAGATTTAATTTTAATTAATTAATTGAGCGTTAAAATATTTAATGATTACCGAATCCACTAGAAAGACCAATTATATGGAGAAGGGGGATCAAAAATCCCAATTTCAAAGCCATTTTATTTATTAAATTTATTTCCGAATGAATTCCGACAAGTTTGAAAGTTATGCACCTTTTTTCGTTTATTCTTATAATTATATTTATAATGCAAATATTTGTAATTGTAATTTATTAACATTTAAATTATCGTTAATTTAAATATAAGCTTGATTAGAGAGGTTATCTGATAAACGCAACATGGATTACAACTTTACAAGTGGGTATGATTGACATTTTTCAAGTTTTTTTTATTACATCACTCGATAAATTCCTAAACCTTTATAAAAAGAGCCTTAACTCTGTTTGAGGATGTTTAGTCTTTCAATTAGTAATTAGCTAATTGAATTCCACCTTCAACAAGTGAGGGGCTTGCATCAAAGTCCGCCTTGAGACGCCAAAAAATTGCCAAATTCCAGAATCTCGAGAATCTCCTAGCTTTTTATATTACCTAATGCAATTAGATAGGTTAAAATGTCAGAAAATAAGGGCCGAAAAACCCTACAAAGACAATTGACTTTAGAGAATTAAATTAGGAGGAAAAAAACAAGCACTTTAGCCGAAAGTCTTTAGAGCTTTTGATCTTTAATTAAATTTAAGGGTACTTGGCAGAAATGGGTCATCTTGCCCCACTTTTTATGTGATTTCATTAACAAAAAGAATCCAAAAAAACTCAAGCTTCCAAAATAATGCATTTCCCGGTCAAAAAGCATGCATTTCATATTGTCTAATGAATAGTCTAATGATCACACTTTGGATAAACAGAATCTCATTAATCCTCCGATTTAAATTTTGCAAATTGGCTATCCATGTCCGTTGAGTTGACTTTAATCTGCAAATAATCTGGATTTTGGAGAGTCCTTCTCAAATCTCATTAAAGATCTGAGATCTCCAGCTTTGAATGGATTCATGACTATTCAAATAATTTAAATTCCATTATTCCTACTCCAGAGTATTCTCAAATTCCATCTTATCTTTATAGATAGGTACTCGCTATCAGACATGTACTAGCTTAGGTCTGATGAGGATCCTTCCGAGGAGGAGATTGATTTGCATTGCATATATTGATATCTCGAGTTTAAGGCTTTAAGCCCCCGAATCAAATTATTCTGGCAGATAAGAGGATTTGACTGGAATCCTTAAATACACTGGAAATGGAAAGAGCTTTTAAAGTACTACGAATAGTCTAGGATAGCTTTTAAGGGAATGACTTTTCATGCTACCCCTCCTCCTCAGGCATCCTTGGGCCTAAAATTTCAATGTAATGTAAACGAGCTAGCTACCGAGTACAAGTTAATAATGAACTCTAGATTTAGTTCAAATCAAGTTCAAATCAAGGACAAACTTGAAGCATTCGAGGGAACTGGGCCGTCTAGTCAGCTCGCAAAAGGTGACATTTTGAAATCTAATTTCTAATAGTAATTACAATTGTTTTATTTATTTGGGTGGAGCAGAATCCAATTAATTAAATATAGTGTCCAGATTCCAGAATCATTCCAGGATGGCTCGTGGACGTGGAAGAGGAGGTGCTCCAAGATTAAATACAAGGCCCCCTCCGCCACCACCCCGAATCCGACTCCCGAGGATTCTTCCAGTCAATGTCCAAGCTCAGCCACAGGAAGAGGTTCAAGTTCAACCACCCCCAGTTCCACCGGCACCTATTAATAACGAGATTCAAAATGTCGAGCCTATTCTTCCTGCTCTTGAGATTCAGCCGCCTCCACCACCGGCACCTAATAATGAGATTCAAAATGTGGAGCTTATTCTTGAGGTTCAACCGCCTCCGCCGCCACCAAATAATGTCCAACCACCACCGAATATTCAGCCATTGCCGCCAATTAATGTCCAACCAAATCAAGTTGTTGAGCTTGCTTATCCAGTAGTGGACATGCCACCACCAGCACCTCCTCAGCAAGATCAACGCGAAGATGACTCTCCGCTAATTCAGCCACAGCCTCTTCCTGGCACTTCCGGGTATGGACTGCAAGCGAGGTGGCCCACGGCTCGTTCTCATTTTGGTCCAATGCATTCGTCGCCTATACTAGGAAAAAATCCGGGTAGAAAGATGCGTAGATTCCGGCCAGGGACGGTTGCACTCCGAGAAATCCGATTTTATCAAAAGTAAGATGCTCAGAATTCAGAATTATTTATTTATACATAATATTTCGGTTCAGACGAACCCAATTGCTCATCACGAGGGCCCCTTTCCGGAGACTTGTGAAGGAGATTGGCGATAGCATCAAGATGGACATGCGATTCCCCCCATCCACTTGTGAGGTGATTCAAGAGGCGGCTGAAGCTTATCTCATTGAGGTATGTGTCAAATATATTTACAAATAAGCAGATTATTTTAATATTCGTATATTAGCATCTATAAATCTATTTTATTTCAATTTTTCAGATGTTTGAATGTGCAAATCTGCTAGCCATCCATTCTAATCGTGTCACAATCAACGATAAAGATCTCAAACTCGTCATCCGCCTCCAGGAAAAGAGAAATTAGCAAGTGCAGATGTTATAATTTCATTTTATCTAAAAATATATGTATTAATACGATCAAAAAATAGGTATTAACGGGTATTAACCGTATATCCATGTTCTCGTCTGATTTTTTAACGTGTTTTTAATTAATCTTTCAGTTATATTCTATAAATTCAGTTATATCATTCATAAATATTATCAAAATTCAATTATATTTTTAATCCAAATAAATTCGAAGATTTTTCCATAAAAAAAGCACAATATCTGCAATAATTGACTTGAAATACTCACGTATCTATCAGTAGGTAGGGTATATGTCGTATATTTTGTGACAATCCTCTTTTTAAAAAAAACGCCTCTTAAGACACACCTCGAATCGACTAGTTCCAATTCTCAAATTGTCTGAATTGTCAACGGGTAAGCGCCACCCCTCCCCTCAAATAAATCTATCATTGGGGGGCAAAGTTTTAACCCATACTTTTTTTGTTTGTCGGTAGTTGGAGTGGGGGGAGGTCGAAGGTAGCTCTCAAGACACTCAAAAGAGTGAAACCTAAAACTCTCAAACCATTTTTCTTCCGAATTCTCCCACGGGAAACAGAACATGTGTTTTTAAAATATAAAATTATTACCCCAAAACTTGGGGCCATGGCCTATACTGCCTACTACGGCTTTAAGGCACTTGCTACCTATAAGCAATTCGATAGCCACTTAATTCCTGACACTTTCTCAGTCCTCGGAAAAAAGAAAGTCGATTAAACTCAGAACTCAGGAGTCCTCAGACTCCAGAGCGTGAAATACTGCTATCAAAAACCCAGACCCTGCACCGAACCCTTCTCAATATGAGATTAAATGGTGGCAGGACAATCAATTCGCTTGAAATTGATAAATTTGACACTTGTATTTCATAGATATCTCCCCGAATTAATTATTTCAATGAATAAATGAATTGCGAGACTTGGAATACGGCCCATGAAAGCCCCCGGAGAAAGCACGATAAGAAAGTACAAGGATGAGGATTGTTTTAAGGAGAAATAGCATTCGCGGACCCCTCCAAAAAGGTGAATATCATTTTGAGTGGGCTTCTTTCTCTTTCTAATAATTTAAAGAAAGGTAGGCCGGAATATTAATTAGTTTCAGTCGTCCTTTCTCTCGATCTTCAGCCTCCTCCCCCTCAAAACTTGCCCTTTTTCTTGAATCTTGCAAGTAGTCCTTTAACCAGAGCCGGCATCTCTTATTACACAGTCTGCTGGAGCTCGGATCCACTGGATCCATTGGAATTAATTAGTTTTTGGGCCAAGAACGAGTGCAAAAACTTTTTGAACCGAAAAATAACACAAAGTTGGGCGGAGAAAGTAGGAGTAATTTGAATTTTGGCAAGAATAAATTCATTTGGAGAGGATTTGATATTTTATAAATGTAATTTCCCCTTGATTTGAACGGAGGATGCAATGGTAAGATTCGTGGGCTTCCAATATGAGTATAGTAAAAGGATATCAATAATTGACGTCACTTTTTGTGGATTCTACCCACTTAAATGGCTCCGAATCCCGCTTTATTTCCCATTTCCTCCCAGTTTTTTCAACAAACCCACTTTATCCCCATCAAATAAATAGAGGTAATCCTCGTCCGATTATTCCCGATTCAGTTCCCATCTCAGGATCTTATTGGATTCCTCAAGAGTCGAAAGTATCTCAAGATTGCAATGTTCGGCTTGAATT
>JAAZTK010000657.1:0-18466 GCA_036507255.1 Megalothorax incertus
AGAATAAACTTTTAATTCAACTTCATACTTATATTATCCTTGTATCTTATTTGGATGGATCCCTCCGTGATGGTCCAAATTCTGGGATTGTAGAAGAAGAATCTTTTGACAAAGGACTAATCAGAGGATATGATGATGAATTTGCAAATAGTGATTCTTTGTCTGAAATCACAGGGGAGGATCCATTACATTTACATTCCAACGAGGGTGTAGGTGGTGGAGAAGGAGGAACTGGAAGAGATCGAGATGAATCAATCTCAGAAACGGATAATATTGTTGATGAAGAAGAAGTGGGTGAGCCAATGGAGAAATTCAAGGGGACTTTGTCAGAGATTCGAAATGAACCGGTGAGAAGAGCTTTGATGTTGGTTCGAACTCCAGTCTCAATACAAGATATTCGCATGTTTACAAGATTAGCAAAATATTTTACAGGAGACCATCATTTAGAAGAAATTATGTATCGAGAGAATATTCGGAGATCACAACTTATGCTTTTATTAGATAAATTCCGAGATGTACTAATTACAGCAGAGTACGAGGATCCTGATATTAATTTTTTCAAAATGTAAATGCGCAAATTGTTAAACGTTCATAATCATAATTATTCTAAATCTTGTCAAGTGTTAAAGAAATCATATTATAGAAATGATCATTATTAGATTATTACAGATTGACTATATTTTTACTATTCGGATTATACTTGTTAAATCTCTCGAATAAACTAATCTATTCTTATATTTAGAATGTTAATTAAAAATTAATTATTGTAAAGTAGACAGTGCATGATGCATCTAATGTACGGGATTATCCAGAAATAAAGGAAATAATTCAAAATCAAAGAAAGTCGAGAGTCCTTGAATAAAATAAGCACTTTCTAGCTTAATCCTTATGAAAGTTACTAAAGTAAAGGCCACTTATGCTATCTAATTAGAATTAATTAATTGATTTATTTGCATTGAACTTTGACCTCGACAATTGGAATTTGGAAAGGACTCTTCAAAATTAAAAGTTGAAAGACAAAGGGTTCAAAAAGGAAGACTATAGGCCGCCGTATATCAAAAGCGGTAAATGGATATTCAAACTTGACAAAAATTTTGAGAGCTCTCTCAAAAGTTTTTCAGCTCAGCTGCTGACATTTTTTAAATTGTTTTAATTAATTTGACATTCGTTAGGATTAGGACCTGACAAGATCTTGTAGATCATGTGGAGCTAATTGGGTCGAGATTAAAGAGCCTTACTCATTGCGCTAATTGTCAATTGACCACGTTTTTCACATGTAATATTTTTTGAATTTGCATGACCCAGATTGCAGGTAAAAGTTTTACCGTAAAACTATTTAGTAACGTCTCGTAATTGGCTTGATTTTAATTTCAATTTGTATTTTTCAGGATACTCCTCCAAAATTTGACCCAAGATTCGCCCATTTAACGGACAATTTAATATCCTCTGCCTCTGGACATCCCAAGTTCAAAAGTAATTTTCAAAACATCAAGACATCATTAAAATCAATCAAGAAGCATTCAAAATTTGAATTTCAAATGTTAACTATCGATTGTGGCCAATGTTCCAAAGACTTTACCAATTTCATAATAGTATTTCTTTAGGTTCCCCGATCCCCCGAATAACAAATTCATTCTTGTGTTCGAGATCCGAGTATTCCTCCCAGTGTTCTCTTATGCCAGGTCCACCCAAAAAGACAATCCTTGTAAAACCAACTCACGATAACAAAGGGAGTCTCAAAGAAAGATCAAAGGATTGGTATCCCCTCAAAAAGGAGAAGGTTACACCACTAGCTATTAGGATAGAGAATTTCATTCAGGTAATTTTATATTTAATTCTACAATTATTAAATTAATATTTAATATACAATCGTATGCTTGTATATTAAAATTGTATGATAGTCAATTGTATGATATCTTTCAGGGAAAGGATTCAGCTGGAAAATCAATACTAGATGGAAGACCGAGGGTTTTCAGAACTCATCCTCCTTCTGCTCCTACTGGACTTCGGCGTCCAATAAGGCGATTTAGCCCAATCTCATCCCGTTCTAACTTTAGCGGCGCTTCAAATCATAATTTTTCGGATCGGATTGTACCTCGTGAGGAATTGAAGGGGATTCCACGGCCTCCTCAAGCAGCTCCAGCTGGACCAGCCCAGAAACAACAGACAGCTTCGCCAGGGTTTATTGAAAATACTCCGGCTACCTTTCCAATCCCACCCTCTCAACGCCTAAGTCAGCCATATACAAATATAGCCAAAGGTGTAATTAGTCCGGCCAAACCTTCTCTTCCACAAAGGCCCAAAACTACAGAGAATCGCTTCAAGAGTCCAGAGCAATACAACAATATCTACAATTCATTCAATCGATCCCAGAGGATGGAGCCGAGAGCCACAACAGCAGAAAGGATCGAGAAAAATGCTACTGGACTTCCTCACAATCCATTTTTCCACAGACCCCGTGGTGTCTACAATGATTCATCATACAACCCTGCCCTTGCTCGAGTCATGAATCCTCAAATTCTTTCCTCGTCAACAACAATTTGTTCATTTTCACAATGGCCATATAATTCCTAATGCCCTTATCCCTGGGCTCAAGCCAAGGCGAGTTTCTGGTGCTAATTTTCCAGGTGCTAGACCTCTTCTGAGTCGAGATTCAAGCCGATTGACAAATAACAACAGTTATTCTAATCAAGTACAAGCTCAAGAACGGCCAGGCTCTTCTAGGGATCGAGGAGAAAGTCACAGGAGAGGCTCATCACCTCCTCGACGTCCAAATACAACGGTAGGGATTGGAAGGACAGATGTAAAGAAGCTATTTTACAATCAACATTATGATGGAAGTGAAAGATCCTCAGGAACACAGACCCCATCAAATCCATATTCCCTTCCAATGTCAAATCCATTCAAGCGCTTTGAAAAGACTCTAAAAGTCAATGAAGAAGATGAGGTGGAGAAAAAGGAGAAAGTCGTGAAGGGTATACTCAAGAAAAAGACTGTAGCTGAACGAATGTTTGAGAATATGGATACAAAAGAATGCACAGCTGGTAGTTCAGGGAGAAGCAATTCAAAGAAAAGAATTTATGAAGTAGATCTTACTGGATCTGATGATGAGGGGGAGGCTTTGGAGGATCCCCATCCCCTTGACCCAGCTTTCATTCCGCAAGCAATCAATCGGATAGCGGATGCTACACATCAAGAACCACAACCAAAATTAAATTCAATGATGTCCAGCTATTGGAAACGAAACGATGGGGGAAGAGAACCGAGCTTTATTTCACATGCATCTCAAAGGGAATTCCCAGAACTTACTTCCTCTGCTAGCGAGTCACTCTACACTGAAGGTGGGACTTTTTCTTAATAAATATCTAAACTCGGAAGTAATAATTTATAATTTTGTATTTCTTTTTAATCAGTGATTGATGGTGAAGCGTTGAAAAAGAAAATACAAGGGATGAGAACTTGGGAGTATACTACTTTAGGGAGACTTCTCGGGGATAAGAGTAATCATTGACGATAAATACCTTTAATAGGACCTTAACAAAGTTTATAATTACTTATTAATTTAATTTAGGTCAAGGTGGAGGAAGTATTGGGGATGGAACCCGATTTTCAGTATACTCTTTCAACGTACTTTCCCCGAAACTTCTAAAAATGCACCCATATCTCTACAAAAATTGCAACCCGGAATGGCTTGATTGGAATTACCGAAAGCAGTCTTTTCTAAATGAAATTGGGAATATAGAGCCGGATGTTCTGTGCCTCCAAGAGATTGAGGGTGACTTGTTTTTTGTTTGGTATGAACCAGAGCTTTCAAAACTGGGTAATTGGATATTTTAATTATTGTAATTATTAAATGTAATGTACAATTATATTGATCTTCTAATTCTTGAATGATCATTTAGGATACAAAGGAGTATTCAAGAAGAGAACTGGGTCCAAAACCGATGGTTGTGCCATATTCTACAAGAGTTCAAAGTTCAATTTGGTTGATAAGCTTGGGATTGATTTCCAACAATGCCACGTTCCAGTCCTTGATCGAGATAATATTGGGATTCTTGTCAAATTACAATCACAGCATGGAAGGCGACCTAAACTTGTAATTGGGACCACTCATGTCCTTTACAACCCCAAAAGACAGGTGCAGAAATGTAGAATTTAAGAATCCTATATCGAAAACTAATAATCTTCCCCTTATTTTAAATTAGGATGTCAAATTAGCTCAAGTCCAATTACTCTTAGCTGAAATGGAACGCTTTGCTTGCTGTGGATGTGCGAAAGATGGGTCATCTCTCTATCTTCCAATGATTCTAAGCGGAGATTTCAACACAGAACCCTATAGCCCGATTGCCCGGTTCATTACTGATGGCCAGCTCAATTTATTGGATAATTTTGGAAGGGCTACTGTTAGCCTGTAAGTCTTTTGTAAACGGCATTCCCACTTTATTTTTAATTAATTAAATTAGAAAAACCGGAGTGAATGAATTCCTGCCATATTATTTGGGGATTTCCGATCAGAGTCAGCACTATCGGATCCTTTTAGAGCGTTACAAGTTATGGCGGATTAAGCGACTCCATCAATTTGAGCTGGATCTCATGACCCAGTCAAAATACGTCAATATTAACTCTTCGGTTTGGTCCGCTTCCCTCAAAGAACTCGAAGAATCTGGGCTTAAATTTGAGAAAGACTCGGAGCAAAAAGGTTGGGAGTCGTCCAATATGGATCGAAATATGGCGAAGCATGTTGTTTTCTCCCAAGATATTGATCTTGACGGGGTTTCTTTTGAGAATGTCGCTGGTGGTTCTTCCCAGACGTCCCAAAGGCCAAGACTCTCTGATTCAACAGTCCGATCATTCCCATCAAATGAAGGTGCTTGTTCAACCGCATTGAGTGAAGTAAGCTATGATGAACATGCCAATCTACTTCAAGAGATTTACAACTCGGGGATTGTATGCACTTTTGGAACTGGAGAATTATCACACAAGCTAATGATGAGGAATGTCTACGCTCCCAAGCTGGATAGAACTAATAATACGGATAATATAGCCACTACTAAGCAGAGCTGTTGGACAACTGTCGACTATATCTATTACAAGTAAGATATTTTAATTTTTATTGCCCTAAAAGGCTAAATCCTAATCCCTATTTTTTGCATATATTCTAGTATGAATTGGAGTGACGAGTTTAACCGACAAGTGGAGGGTCGACTAAAGCTTTTGAGAAGATATGGGCTCCTCACGAGGTCGCAATGCAAGGAGGTGGGCCCTCTCCCTAATTCAGCAGTCCCTTCTGATCATTTTCCACTACTGGCTGAATTTTTACTCAAATAACACATACCTATTATTATCTGTTACACTTTTATCTTTTAAATTTTAAATTATACGAGTCTATTGTAGAATGTAATACAAAATTCAGAATAAAAAGACATGTCCAATGCTGTTGAAAGCAGCTCAAAATAATTCAACTTGTACAGAGATGTAAACGTTTTTATTCCATCAAAAAAATCAAAACATTTAAGATTTAAGATACCGAAATAACTGTTAGGAATTTTCTATTTGGCAGCATTCTTGGCCTTGTTCTTCTCGGCCCTCTTGAGCTGTTGATGAGGCTTCAAGTTATGCTTCCGGGAGAATTTTAGGTTCCGGAGGAACTTTGGATCTACTCCGCGGGTCGAGAGGGATGGCTTAGGCATTTCTAATCCCATTCCTGTGGTTCTTCCTGCCTGAAAAATTCATAAAAACAATGACATTAAAATAAAGCTGAGAATTAATTTAATTAGGCAATTATTAGAGGATTTGGCCCGATTTTGTAAAGTTTAATAAACCAATTTGGCAAATTCATATTGCCTGAATTTCCGGCAATGTAAATACACGCTTTTAACTCCAATTAACTCCAAAATATGCAATGCTACTTACTCTGATTATTAGCGGTATGATTCTTGGACTTAGCCATTTCCGGTAGGTAAAAATTGGCGAATTAAATCGGCAGAATTTGTTAAAAATTCAAAAATCTATTTTTCAAAATTTTTCAAAGCACACCTTTCAAATGCAATAAAGAGTCTAAATCCCGCACTTGAGTCTGCGGCAAATTCAAATGCAAAGAAGCGGAAGAATTTTTGGAGAAAGAGCTCTCGAAAAAAAGATTTTTAATTTTTAATTTATAAATTATTTCAAAATAATGACAAATAAATATTCTTGTGTTCCGGAAGAGGAGGAGGACGACTACCCCCCGGAAGCTGTCGGTAATGTGCAGGTACCTGTACAAGTGCCCCCAAAGGGTGGTTTGGGCGGGATCCCATTTCAACAAATCCAACGGGAAGGAGAAAGATTTGATTTTTATCCTCCCCCACCTGGAAAGGATTATAGTAAATTCGGAGTTGGTGCTGGAGGAGATGACAAGGATTATAATGAGAGTGAATTCCTCCAGCAAATGGATATGGAGGAGAGTGTGGATTTTTCCTCGGGAGAAGTACCAAATTTATCACAACAACTTTATTCAGTTCGTGACAAAAGAGGTTCATCAATTACACAACAATATCAACAGCAAGGGCTTCGTTCACTCCCTCAATTTCGTCCATTAGATGAAGATGAGGAGGAGGAAGACGAGATGGATTTTGTAGAGTTACCATCAGACTTGGTCAGTCCACGTAGATTTGGGATCCTTTCACAGCAGCAGACTCCCCATCTTCGTGGAAAGAGTCTACCTTCTGGAATACGATCTCATCAGCTCTCAACACCACCTCAAAAGCAATTCCTTGGTCTACAAGGACCCCAAGAGCGTGGACTAATTAGTGGAATACCATTCAGATCTCAATCTCAACACCAACAACAAGCACGAGCCAAAAATATCCGTATTCTTCAGTCGAGGTCATCCCATGACGTAAGAAGCCTTCCCAAAATTCCTCAAAGAGAACAAAGACTTGGGACAACACCTTCTTGTACTCGTGGAAGAGGTGGTAAAGCATGTTTTGGACCTGGAGGAACTTTGCTTACCATCGCAGATAAACAGATTCGAATTGAACGAGTTCCTCCTTCGATTACCAATACCCCAAACGAAGGTCTAGCTCAGAAAATAATTGAAGCTCAAATGAAATTACATCTTCGGAAGGAGGAGGAGCTCTCAAGTTTAAATTTGGATGAAATGGAGACTGGAGAACATGATAATGGGTTAATTAAAGCTTTCCCAGAGGAAGAGATTCAAGTTTTGGAGAAAGAAATTCGAGATAATAAAATCCCACCCAAATTCCAGCAGAATCTAATGGAAGAAATTGAAATGTGGGGACTATTTAACATACTTTGGCCCACGATCGATAAAAGCACAACTATTCATTGTAATGATGCGAGTAATTTCCTTATACAAAGGAAAGAATTGGAGGTTTGGCTAATGAAGAATGCAAAGTTTCTATTTGGAGAGTGCTATAAAGAGGAGCAAACCATTACGAGTCTACTCATGAGGAATCTACAGGTATGTGTACTCATAAATATTGCAATTTGCATTTTAAACTCAAATTATTTGAATTTACAGCTTGAAGCATGCATGATGGCAATTAATCAAGGGAATCCTCTACTCGCAAGCATCATTTCACAATGTGGAAGCGAAGAAGCTATTACACCCGTGATAAAATCCCAATTAGATTGTTGGGGAGAGAATGGAGCTGAAGATTTCATCCCATCTGAAATACTACAAGTGTATCGCCTCTGTTGCGGCTTTCAACTGTGGGACCCTCAAAGGCTGGACCAATTGTCAACTGGAGAATGGCTTCAATATTTTGCTATATACCTTTGGTATATTTGTCCGAGTAATTACAGCGTTGGAGAGGCCGTTGAAGGGTTTCAAAGCTCGTTAATTTCATCCGCTGCTCAGGAATTTGGCGAAGAACATCAATTTAATTTCCCTTCGGTTCCATCACCCTCCATATCAAATCTATGTGTTCATCTCCTCAAATGCTTCTCATGTCCGGGATATCCGCTTAATATACTATTGCATCCAACAGCTAATAATCCTGAACCTTTGGATTATAAGCTAAGCTGGCTCCTTATGAAGAATCTACGAAGGTGTGGATTCTTTTATGATGGAGAGGAGGATGTAACCCTTGGATGGGCTGGACAATTGGAGAATTATGGGTTATTCCATTGGGCGGTATTTGTACTTCAAGAGGGGGCTTCAAAAGAGTTACAGGAGGGTAAAATAAGGAGGGTGCTGGAGAGGAATTTGAGAGGAAAGAGCGAGTCGATTGAAGCTGAGAAATTCTTATCGAAAAAGCTACATCTTCCCGACTCTGAAATATTTCAAGCTAAAGAGCTTATATCCTCAAATGATAAATCGTAAGGCATTCGAATTAAATATTAAATATATTTAATTAAATCTGGATTTATTGAATATTACAGTTGGTTATGTAAAGTATGGTACTTATTCAAGATGGAAAAGTATGATCAATCATTTAACACCCTATTCGACCAAGTACTACCTCAAAGCATTGATTATGCAGGTAAAAATCTAATTTTACCAATTTCTTTTGACGTTAATAATTAATTTAAATTTAATTCTAGCAAACTATCCAGAGCTATTGAAGCTAACTGAAGAACTCTCCAAATTCTCTTCGATAATATACGATTGGGAAATCAAAGGACAATTTCTAATCTGTTTTCTCCGGCTTATGGCTATCAAAAAAGAGCTGAGCGATGAGCCAGAAGAGACCCACCTGAATCCAAAGCGTATTGCTCCACTAATCACTGAATTTCTCACTGCCTTTAGTAAATTCAAGCCAATTAACCAAAAAGAAAGGTGAGGATATATAAACATTTAATAGGATTTAATGTAATTTTCTTTTTACTTTGTTTTAAAGTGTTCTACTCCTCAAAATTGTGTCAAATTCTCATAAGGTCATCAAATTATTACTTTTTGCGTGCAAGGGACTCAATAAAGAGATACAAATGATTGGAGATATTCGAATGCTCGTTGATCATCCCGTTCCTATTGAATATTCGAAAAACTTTTTGCATTTCCTGCTGAATTTGACTTCAATCGAATAATTACCTAATATATTTGTAACTTTAAACTTTGTAATATCTAGCTAGGATTGATTAATATTTTAAACTAAAGAGGCCTTCAAACAAGTTTACACTTTTAATTTCAAATAGCGTTTTGAAATCTAAAGAAATGTTCATTTAAAGATTATAATACAGTCACATCAAGACTTAAGAATTTATTTGATTTATTGTAAGTATCTTGTGTTTATCTATCTTTCATTTGATGATTTAAAACTCGTGATTATCCTAATATTTAAATTATTTTTGTCCGAGTAATAGTATATATTGGTATTCTGTAAATTATTGGAAGATTTTTGTACTTATCCTTAATTTAAAGTATAATTTGGAATAAAAGGAAATTAAAAAGTGATGTACATTTTATTTAACAACTTTATCTCGGTCTGGTTTATCACTTCATTGATTTGCAGAGATTCCTAAAATAATCCCTATGAATATAAGGGGTTTATATCTTTATTGAGGTATCAATTTTATTGAGCTGTTTCGAAAGCTAAGCACTTTTCCGTAAATCAGAATCCATTTAACCCATTAATAGCGCATTTGCTGATTATTGAGTTCTTACTACAATCTCTTGATTTGTTTTAAGTACCTAGTCCTACCCTTTGTTTTTAAATACGGATATTCCTATGCGGACAATACCCTGACAGATATGACATCTTATAAGAATGATTTTGGGGTTTCATTTAATTTGTCTTACGCTTAATTCTATCTCATCCTTTCATCGCACCATTCAATATTACACAAATATTGCACTTAAGTTTCCCCTCACCCCAAATCCGATTTGATTTGATGAGGGCTCATCTTCCGACACTTGAACTGGTCCCCATAAGCAGTCAGTGGATCATTAGCTTTGACTTTCTTCCCCACCCTCGCTTCGTCATCGCAATTTCCTTAATATTTTCTCCCCCTCTTTTACTTCTTTCTCCCCTATCTTGGGCATTCTCGCATTACATATCCACTATGATATGGAAGTAAAGGAAAAATTACAAGAGATTCCATTCCGCATTTCACCTCTTAACTTCACACTTTCCCCCTTCTTGTACAATATTCCCATTCCCTATTACTACAGTACACTTTCTTTTACTCTCTGGCCATTTCCTCCCTCAATTCTCATCACGAACAATCATTTTAATCCGATTGCTTTCTATCTTGCACCCGTATCATCTTCAACAGGAACTTTGATTTCTTTTCTATTCTATAACATTTACTAGCGTATATCCTATAATATCTATGTAATATATAGACTTCGTACTTTTGGTTGCCGGTGATAAGAAACACTCGAGCACCCATTTGCCATCCGAAGAGCAATTCTGAAATGCGGAGGATCCTCTCTCGAGGATGGCTAGGGATTGGAGAAATTGAGAAATGAATCTTAGGGGAGGGAGTACGACTCCGAGTAAGAGGATGAGGAAAAGCAAGGATAGGTATATTAGGAATACCGAATCTCTTTATATTAATTATATTTGAGCCTGGAATACAAGTAGGTAAGAATGATTATAATTGAGACACCTCGTAAATCCTCCCAGTTGGGAAAAATGTAATTAACTCTCGGAAACAATGTAAATGCCTATCCCTGTCAATCCTCGCTTTATAAGGTCCACTGATACGGATATATTGTTATAAAATAGAATGTATGGCACGATAAGTAAGGTAGTACCATACATAGTAACACTACATAGTACCTACCTACCTACGATATTTTATTGAATACCTTTATTAATCTCTTTATTGTTGATTAAAATTCCGAATTATAATATAATTTCTTAAAATTATGCTGAAAAAAATAAATAGGTGGAAAATTGTTATTCTTAAAAATAAGAATAACGGTTTTTCATCTAATGAAAAATCGAAAAACAAAACTAATATATCCTGAATTTTTGTTTATACAATAATAGCTTATCTAATATCTATTGTACTTTTATGGTTTTTTTTTCAAAATCGGCCGGAGATTGCAATTCTTCGAAGAGGCAAAGGCGAGTTTCTTAAAATAATTCCAAAAGATGGGTGAGAGTTGATCTTGGGGGGCTCTCGAGATGATTCTGACAATTCTAACGTGATCTGAAAGCGTAAAATCGAAATTCTTCACTCCCTCATCCCATTTCTCTTCAAACTGAAAGGGTCTACAATATTTTTTCGACCCGATGAGCCTTAATATTACAGAGCTTTAGTAGGAACATTAGGACGGAAATTGTGAAATAAATCCCATGTTTGCTTTATTCAACCCTTTGGCAAAAGCTCAGTAATACACACTTAAAAGAGATGATCCTTGCATTTTTATTCTAGAATGAATCATTTGTCCCCTTTATGTAATAATAATAATGCGAGAGTAGATTGTTCAGAAAAAATGTTACAATTCTATCCCCCCCTTTTTCCAGAATCAATGCAATAATGCCCATCAGAGCAGACCAATATGAAGTGCATCGGAGATAGAATGCGACTTTAATACCAATTCCGCTGAAATCCCTGCACAATCCTTGGATAGCAGTTTTGGGTATTTATTTTATTGCATTACGCAATGAGAAGACTTGCTGGATTTACTTCGGAAGAGAGATAACATCCATTTCCGACATTTTCCCTTCCTCTCTTGACTTCCCTTGAATTCCTCTCGTTCGCCACCCACCCCATTTTTCAACTTTTGGCTCTGAATCTCAATTCCCCACAAAAATACTTTTACCCCCAACGTCTTTGTATTCCGGAATTTGGAGGAGAAAAAATATACTTGATTTACGCACAAATCGGCAAAGGGGTACGTTTCGTATTCACGGTGGAAAGCAGTTTGCATTATTTTTATTGAAAGAAAAATGCTCCAGCTTTAAATCAAAGGACAGGATAAGCACATTTGATTGAAGGGTGAAATATATCTGTATTTAAAGAGATGTTCCCCAACCCCTTAATATATGTGTGTTTTTATCTGTTCAGAGAGCGAAAGAATTTGGAAAATCCTGCAAAGTATAAGTTTTCATGCAATGGATACCGCCGCGGGAGTAGAGGTCCAGAGGATAGAGGCATTAAGCTATTGTATATGTACTTTTTAGATACAAATCACATTCAATAAAAGTGAAACTTCAAAGTTCAAAGCGATTTTGATCATCAATAATTTATATATTACGAGTATGCTGATTCTGAAGGGCTGAATATCAGTATTAAATTTAATACTTTGTAGTAGTACCTATAATGTCTATTAAATCCATTCCACCTAATTGAAACGATGTTTCATAGTTATCCTTATCCAGTGCACTTAAGAGTAGGAGATTTAAAGAAAGTTCAGAACAAAATATTTAAATACAAAATAAATAAAGGATTGTGAAAAGGGATTTATTGAAAGTTTTAAGAGCTTTAAGAAATGGAATTTGCTTAAGAAAGAAGCGGAAGTTCGCTTAGCACATTCAACTTTGAATATACCAGAATAGAATCCACTTTTATCTGTATTAAAGTCTTGCATACATAGGTTTGGATCGAAGAAGGAGAAAGGAGGAGGGGATTGCATCCAAGAAAAGAGGACCAGGAAAGATAGTGAAGAATGCATTTTGCCCTTGGATGGATAATGGGGGGTTTAAAATGGATACTTATTGCATAGGAATGAAGCTCAAAGTAATAAAACGTGAATGTGCTTCTTTTGGAGAGAACAAAGTCGGGGAAGCGTGAAATCTTTTTTGAAGGGATTCACGCCGAAAAAACTATTCCAGAGTTTCTTGAAATTTTAAAGCTTTTTTGGGGAGGATGGACATCTCAACAATATCTTATTTTTGTAAACTTAAGTCCACTCTTCACACTGAAAAAATCTCAAATATTGCTTGTAGCGCAAGCTATCAAGTGCTGATTTTATTAATATGTATATCAAAAGAATAAGTAAATATTTTTTATAGGAGCATCGAGCAGGGAATTGCCAAAATAATAGCATTCTGATAAATTGAGTTAGCACACAAAAGCATTTGGATTCCTCAATTTATTATCCCAATACTCATATAACAGATATTCTTACAGCTCTCTGTCTGCAAATCCCAATTCGAATCAAATCATTTCTCTTACGCTCTGGATATATCGTACTACAATAGGTAGTTCCATTCCAATCATATTTACCTTTCAAAGAAGAAATCTTTCCAGGATTTTATTTCTCACCCCAAAAGTCCTAAAGTTTGGTCTCTTTCAGATATAAAGGTATTGCAAAAATATAATTCGAGTTGTCGTCTTCCTCTCTACTCCCTACCTCCTTTGAGGTTATGAAGAGGGCTCAGATTAGAATTAGTTCTGCCCCACCGGATTCGCTCTCTTTACAATCTCGCCGAGCTATTTCGAGAGCACTTTCTCATACCTTTTTCCTAACTTAGCTTTGAGAGTTGGGGAGATGTGGGAGAAAGAAAGCAGTAAAAGTGGTTGGAAGGGGAGCGTTGAATTCATCTCCCCTTGGGGTTGATTCGACATGTCATTTTAAGTACCAGTCCTGTATTTACTTAATCCAATTTCTTTCGATTCATCTCATAGGAATTAAACTATATATCCCTCCACTTCCGTATTATTCTATCCCTCTCTCTCCAGGAATTGATTAGCTTTACCTTTATGTGCGTTTCTCCATTTCTACTCCCAGTTAACTTTGACAATATTCCCCTGATTCACATCTCTCTTTTCCACCGAATCAGCACGCTCTTATTTTTCTCTAGTTCTCTCCTCCAGTGTTTACTCAACCTCCTTAAGGACTTGTCTTTCTCGTGAGTCTAATCCTAGAATCGCACAGATCAATCAGATGTAATTCCCACGAATCTTTTCAAGACTTTTCTGAACCTTTCATCATATCCTCAGCCTCTCCATGTACTACAGCTCACTTTGCCAGCGAAATTGAATCTCGAAATTGTTCATCTCAACCCTATATAATCAACCAACCAACCAAATCCAATCCAATTCTCTATTGGACCAACATTGAAGCTTTCATTGAGCGATCTTTCTATGAATCCTATCAGTAACCCAACTCTCCTCAGAGAAAAACTCACTTAAACCCTTCTATTCATCGATATCCTTTCCTCAAATACTCTTTTATTCATGTAGGTAAACTGAAATTGAACCAACTATTCTATTACGATAAATATTCGTATTTATTATTGTACAAAAATCATGCGGAATCTCAAATAGAATATTTTGAAATTATCTTTAAATTTCTCGTTTACATAAAATAAAATATTTACCCCAGCCCCCTTGAAGCCTATATAAGGTTCATATGATTTTGTATATTTTGTACGATAGTGCGGATACAGCGTCCATTGCTAAACCCGAAAACGACACAATTCTCTCTTAATTAGCCTTAAATTCAATACGGAGTTACTATTTCAGAGTGGATCCAATTGTCACGGAACAATTTCTCCCAAACTCCCACACAATTTTGGAACAACAAGGATTGTGAAACATCTGGAACTATTTGTTTACCCCATCCGAAAGTCCAAAACAAGAGCATTCAACGACAACGAGAGGAGGGGAAACAAACAAGTGAACTTGCTGCTCCGAGGATATTTATAAACCATAGGATTCCATTCACACTTCACAATCCCCATTCCAACTTCCGTATATTATTCGGGAATGTTATTATTAGGTGCTTCTTTCTCCCTTCTTGCCGCCCCATAAATCCTCCACCCTCGCTTATTGTGCATTTGTACTTTGTAAACAAGTGCATATGTACATTATGTACTACTACATATCTACGTAGAAAGAGAAATGTTCTCTGAAATTCCGAATACATAATTTCCACTTTACGCTCTTTCGCAAAATACTTACACATGTGTGCATTTATGCCACCCCCTCGGTCGTTTGTATGCAAGTTTCTACAGGGGGTAGGGAAGTAATAACTGCAAGTACTTGAACTCTTTTCGCTCTCAACATGGGCATACAATGTTAACTCTTTGTTAAATTCCTTTTTCTTTAAATCCATCAGTCTCCTAATCCGATTGGCTAAAGTAAAAAGAGAAAGGTCGTATCTAATTAAATTGAATTTTTGAAGATATTCAGCCAATATTTTTCTTATAGACTATAAGTTATTACAGGAGAATCTCTTGGTAAACTGCTCAGGATCAATGATCCAAGGGGAAATCAAAGGGCATTCCGCGAAGGATCGAACTCGTGATAATTTTTCCCAATGAAATGTTGCAATTGCATTCCCCTGCAGTTTACTTGCACCCAATGCACTTTATTTTGTTTAGAATCACTCTCAAGTGCTAAGTATTATAGGAATCCCCTTCGATCCCATATTAGATAGCTGTTTATTGCAAAGCTTCAGCGAGTCTTCCCAATCCTAAGTATACCTAATATAATCTTGCCCTTGTCTTGTCAATTGAACGGAAATTGAAGAAAATGCCCAAACCTAGAGCCTCCTTGAATTAACTTTATTGAAACTCGGGAGGAGGAGGAGGCAATAAAGATCCTCTTCAGACGGGGACCAGTACTAGAGTTTCTTTTGTGTAATTGCATCTACTTATTGATGGAATGACATTACTATTGCCAGTGAGTTAATTTGTACCCATCACAAGAGAGAATTGAAGGGTCTTGCGGTTCTAGGAGGGGAGTGTAATAGATATATGTAGGGAGGGTCATGTCTAAGATATTATTAAACATTTCGACAGCCCATTTATGCCAAAGTATACAAGACAAGAGGGTGGGGAGGTTCTACTAGTACTATTGATAACGAGATTCAAAAGTACCAGAGAGGGTGACTTCTTTCGTCAATTCAACTCGGGGTCTCCCCGGCCAAAAACTACTCAAATCGAGGGAGCTGAGTAATTAAATTTAGCTCTGAATTCTCATGGGAGAAGCCGTGAAAAAGGCTAGAGAGCTTCACATGCCCTAACTTTCGTCTCGTCTCTAAATTCCAAATTGGGGGAGTACTGTGCATTAGTAAGACTAAGGATAGCGGACCAAAAAGTTTTTTTTCACTGAATTTCCTACTCGTACTACTTCATTTAGAGAGATTTCTCTATCTCTCTCTCTTCCATAGTCTTCTTATGACAGTTTCATTCGGTTTGACTTGGAAAAATGTTGGGACGTGTTTCCCTCGCGTCTTTCTCAAATCTTTTTGGTGTATTCCCAATGGAGGGAAAGAGGCAAAGGAAAGACAAGATAAAGTGGAATCCTTTGAGAGGATTAAAATTCCACGCCAAACTCTCGGATGCGAAAAATATGTGTAAACTGTATTTACGGGTTTTGGGTTTATTCGCATTTTGTGTATCACTGCCGGAAATATTTATTCCATATGTGGGAGCTAACCTCCACTTTCTCTTCGTGGTACTACCACCAAGTTGGTTGTAGGTGGATTTTCATAAAGGGAAAAGTTGACGGATTTTTCTCATAACGGAAAGAGTAGCGAAAAATAAGGGGAGTGTGAGTGGAATATTATTTCAGCGCACTTGGTGGTAGGTGGATTTTCATAAAGGGAAAAGTTGACGGATTTTTCTCATAACGGAAAGAGTAGCGAAAAATAAGGGGAGTGTGAGTGGAATATTATTTCAGCGCGGAGAACCATAAGCTCTCGACTTCAAAGTCAGCGGAGCGTGGTGCGAAAAGTTGCAAAAATCAAATCTCTCGACTCTCTCGCGATTTCCACTTCAACTCTCCTTCCGATTTGCTCCCCTCTCGAAAAAAAACTTTGAGAATCCGTGAATTTGAAAGGAAAGGAATTGAGACCTTAGAACTCTACATATCGAGACTATCGTTAGTAGTAGAAATCGCACGGCCAAGCTTGTGTGTACCCAGCCGGCGGAATATCTGAATTGGGAAAGGTTTGCACGAGGAATACTTAATATTCTCGAATGATGGATGGAGAGATATAAGGTCGAAGGAGGAGTGTGACTCGAGCTTTATTTGAAAAGAAGTATATATCTTTCTTTCGAGTTAGCTTTTGCGATTTGCGAAAAATTTATTCGCACCCGATGCTTTCACTTTCCGTTTGCTTGAGTAACCCTTATGCATACGACCGTAAGTAAATATCCACTCTTTTTCTCACACACTTTGCATACCTACAAATTGGAAAAAAATAAAAAAAATTGGAAAAACTGGCATTGCAAAGCTGAGTTTCCACTCCAAATCCTATACCTTTTCCCCTAGCATTTCCGACTCCTCTTCTACCTAAATCTCGCTTTTTTACGCACACACAGGAGATATGCGAATAAATTTTGAATTATGTTTGTACTTTGTCTGCTTCGAGATTTCACAGCGAGTTTCCCAAAAGTTCTTCACCTACTTTCTCCTCCAACTTTATTTACGTTCATCTCGAGTTTGTATCTCCATTTATCCTAAGAGGGATTCTCCTTCCTCCGATGAGAATTCTCATCCAATTCCACATTTTCATTTTATGTGGAATTTGCACTACGAATGGAAATGGGATTTGTATAGAGAACGGAATAAAAGGATTTGATATGTCTAAAGACTTGTTGATTTTTCCTTTCAAATTATTCTCTACCACTTTCACCCCGAGATGTCTGTATGGAAATTTTTCGCGACAAGAGTGTTAAATTCATATCCAGCCTCGAAGATGTATAGGAGCAATGAGTTGAGCTGATGGGTTGACATCCAAACACTACATTTATAACAAAGCGAGAGCAGAGTGCATGAACTGTGTCAGAGTTCCAAATGTCCCAAATCCCAATGCGACTTTCCTCGAGGGGAACATAAACTAAAAACTTTGCTCGAGCCTTTAAATATTTAATCCCAACGACAAATTTGACCTCTTTTCACCCAAATCTTTCAGCTTGTGAATACAAGCTTCCAAGTAAAGCGAGAGTTAAATTTTGCACAAAAAACCGAATTGCAAATGAACACAAAACTTGGATTCCATTAATTTCACAACATCTTGCATTATAACTCACCGAGTAATTATAGGGCGCAAGTCTGAGGGTTTTGATAATTTATTTGTTTTGTTTTCTACCCATTTATTTCCAATCTGTCCAAATGGCCTAGTTTCCAAAAGGCAAGAGTGCACGGAATCACCTGCTACTTCATAAAAAGTAAATCTTTAATCTAATATAGGGATCTTTCGAGTTAGGTTTAGCTATCTTTAAAAGTTACACTTTAACCCATCTGTTCCAACTCGGATATTTTTTTAATTTCTTTCAAAAATTAGGATTTATTACAGTTACATATTAAGACTATTCGCTTATATTGCACAATATTTTATAGGAGTTAATAAAATGTCCGATATATTCACCCTCAAGATGGATGAGAATCGCCATAAATGAATAAATAAGGAATTTCATGAGTTTGTGTCTCCTCTTCACTTCTAGATCCTCGTCCGTAAACAATGCAAGGGTGATTAAATGCGACTTTCCTTCTCTAAATTGCTCCTTAAACAACCCTATGTATACTCTAGTTTATTTGACTGTCCCTGGATAAAGTTAATTACTTTTTCCCGATCTTATCCCAGGAAGTGTTTGCCTTTTGGGATTGTTAT
>JAAZTK010000658.1:0-18463 GCA_036507255.1 Megalothorax incertus
CCCTCAATCCAAATTCAGTTTGATTCCAGACATCTTTCCGTCAATCAATCCTCTCCAAAACAAATTCCAAAATGAAGGGTCTCGCCGTTTTCTTGGCTGTTCTAGCCGTGTTTTCTGCACCTGCCGCTGCTCAAAATCGTAATTTTAATTATAAATTTTACCCCTTTAATTTTAATTTATATTTTATTAATTTATGTAGCAATTGAGGAAATCCTTAAGGAAATCATCAATGATGTGCTCGGCAGACTTGAAGTAATTAGCATTTTTTTTAAAAGTAGAGCAAAATATTTATTGCAATTTTTTGAAGGACCCAATGGCTGTAAACGACACAATTCTTGAATGGGCTGGAGTTGATATTATTCTTACGGCTGAAACTAGGTATGTAAATTGGATAAATTATTATTTTACAATAAATGACAAATATCTATTACCTATATGATAATTTGATAATTTCTATTTAAAATTCTATAACTTAAATATTGCATTTTTCAGAGGAATTGTCATTGTCGGATTGAGCGGCCTTGTAGCTACCGATGTTAACGTAGACCTTATTGGCAACTTTGATTTCAAAATTGGTGAGTGGAAATATTATCTAAATATTTTATGGAAAGAATTTATTAATGTTTAAATATTTTATTGACGAAAATTAGCTGCCCCAGGACAAACCTTTGCCGCTGCTGGAGGACTTAATATCTACGTCGATTCTAGCCTTGTCTGGGTAGGTCAATTTATGCCATAATATATTTAAAATTTTATGCTATAAAATATTTAAACAAAAAAATTCTGTACAGCCTGTCCCAGTTTTTGGAGATGGAGAGGTTTATGGAGAGCTTTCAGGGATTGATATCACCGTCTCCGGACAGCTTATGATCCTTCCCCTTCCAATCCATGTCCGAAACTTTGATTACTCTTTCAGTGTCGGAACTACCCTGGTCCAAATGGAATGTAAGTTTTTGCCAAAATTGTTTAGTAAAAATATTTAAAAATTTTAACATTAATCATTTAAGCAATCAATGATGCGGCTATTATTGACCATTTGAATGCAAACGGTCCTCAAATTCTTGCTGCCATTGATGCTGCCAACCACGCCACCTTCCAGCAACTCCTCGAAGATGCCATCAACGAGTTTTTGGCTAGTTGGGGAACAAAATCTCCAAAATCTCTCCCAATCCGAATTCGCTAAATACTCCAATTCATTATGCTAAATTCAATTACATAAAATAACAAATTTGTTTATAAAAAATTTGACAAAATTATAATTAAATAAATTATATATTTCCAAACTTTACTTAATTTGTCAAAATATTTTTAAGCTTTACAATATTTCCTTAATTATACTAAAATTTATTTACTATTTATTATGAGCATCAAAATATAATTTATAGATTCCCAAAAAGCTCTAAAAAATGTCCGATTATTTGCTGTATAAAAATGGTTGATTTTGATTCCAAAGGGTTGAATTCCTCGAAGTTTGCTCTGAACTCCCTTCCATCCGTTTGTATTTGCCGTGAGATTTAGGAATTTTAAAAGGTTTTTAGATTTTTCATATATATTTCCAATTTTAAAATATAGGTCAAAAATAACAAAGTTAATTAGGAGGGATGTCATTGATATTTGAAAGGTGGATACTACAGTTAAGCGATGATGGTAGCAAAGTGCCATTGAAATGCATACAATATTCATTAAAAGTAAATTCAATTTAACTAAAGGTACATAATAAAGGGCGTATTCAGTATAATAAAATCTATTTAGGATCTCTAATTCCCGATAAAAATGAAGGATTTGTTCAATTTTTCTACGATCCATTGACCAAGATTTTGCCATTTCTCTAAAATATTTTTAAAAATTAATAAAAGTTTTATTTCCAAAAAAATCTTCAAAATTCAAAATATAATTACCTCAAATTTTTTAGCCAATTTGTAACAAATGTGAAAAATAGCCAATGAGCGGATAATGTAATCATACAACTTGATAGCGTGATTATTCGCATTAGAGACTCAATCCAAATGCATATAAAATGCAAAAGGATATTTTTATAATTATCTGGAATATCAGAATAAAAATATTGAGCTTGGTTGGGTTTGCGAATAAAAGAAAGAATTCCGGCAAAAATTAGAATAAAATGTACGAAATAAATAATTTTTAATTTTTTAAGAAATCCTCCATCTTTCCCTCGGAAGAATCTTTCAAATTGCGTCGAGATGTCAAATATTGTATTGAAAATATTTGTATATTGATCTTTCCTCAGGAATATGTTCATTTGATTAATAGAATGAAATGTATATGCCAATACCCAAAAGGGGAAGAGTGGAAATGCCAGAATTTGACCTTGATGGATTATTTTGATGAGCTTAAAAATTAAATAAACTGTTGTTCCCCAAAGAAGGGAGAGAAATCCTAACCAAATTTGAAATTTATGATCTTTGAAATTTTTTAATTTGACGCTAGCGAGGTTTGAATTTAAAGTGGACTTTCCCCAGGGGAGTAGAAAACATTTGGAATAAAGATCGTTGTATTTAAGAATAAATTCTAGAGACTTTTTGACAACCATTTTACTTTTTTCTCGTCTGTAAAATAGTTCAAATACTAAACTTTATATAATATTGTAGATATTTCACAAACCTTTAAATTTATTATTATTTAAAATAGTTGAGAAATTTTTAATTTAATTTAATTTGATCATTTTGTAATATTTAATTTTTCTTTGATATATGCCTCCAATAATTATTAAATTAATACAAATAATTGATAGCCTTTATCGAATTGAGTTGAGTATAAATTCCAGCCGAAGCGTTTATTTGAAATTTTTAAATCAATAAGCCAAAATACCCAATTAAATTATTGCCCAACATGATTAATTTAATTATCACAATGCAATCATATAAAATTATATGATGATATTAAATGGGTATTTAAAATAAACAAAATAATTAAGTTTTTTTGGCTGAATCAAAAATATTTCAAAGATGACTACGCAAATCTAATTATGTCCGATAATCAAAATATTAAAAATTTATCGGCTAAATATCCGTATTTCACATATTATTATATCAAATATAATGATTAATGATTAATAAAAATATTTATGAGGGTGAGATCAGAGTATTTTGCAATTTTCCACTTGTGTTCAATAATATCTCTTTAGACCAAAATAATTTTGGCATTATGATCCGCATATTTATCCTTGTGGTCCTATTTTGATTAATTTTTTTAGAATTTGTTTTATTTTGTTAAAATATTTTATTTCACCTCAAAGAGTTGAGTGAGTTTTTCAATGTAAATATCATGCCATTTTGTGACATCATCTCTAGATGGATTTTCAATCTTGGGTAGTTGCAAGGGTGCACCAACTTGAATTTAATATATTTTTATTAGAATAATATGTCCAATATTTTCAAAAAAATATTTTTTCTAACTAACCAACTGATGTAATGGGCTTTCTTTTCGGCACGAGTCCAATCGAATACTGAAATACGCCTCTTCCAAAGAAAAAGACCTAATATAAATAAAATAATTAAAAAAGGCAAACTTAAAAGATTTGGTTTGAAATATTTTATTTAATGATTCATGAACAAACCGGTGCAACATTTATTTTTTGCTGAATATAATCTTGTATTCTAAATTAATAAAACTCTTTTTTAATAAATACCCTAAATTAAATTTACCTAATTAAACCTTCTGATGGTGGATCCCTCCGGATTAGAGATTTGGTTGTAAATGTCCTTTTGAAATTATTGCAAAATGATTTATGCAAGGAAGCTTTTACAAGTGGATTTATGTATGTTCTACAAAAATGTACAATACCTACCGTTTCCCCAAAGCTTATCACAGGAACCAAGCACCCACTATAAGAAACCAATAAAAATAATTTGAAATGTTTTATTTACTTTGATTGAACTTTCTAATATAAAATTATACCCGTATCGTAATGCAACTTTGATGAATCCTTTACGCTCCTTCAGTCGAAATATATACGACCCCGGATGGGAATCAAGTGCTTCAGGAGCTCCGCCGGGGATAATCACGCCAGCTTTCCCTCCATCACGGTATTGCAAAATATACTTCATGCTTTCTTTTGAAACGGAAACCATTCCAGCTTGATACACAAATGTAATGTAAATGAATGGCTAATTATGTAGTTATTCAAATTTTTAAATTTTTAAAATAATATGAATCGTTTGGCAATTTTTAATTTTACCAGCCAAAATGTATTCACGAAACCTGAAATAGAATAATTTTAATACTTACATATTATATGGACAACATACTGATATGTAGTAGTCTGATATACTCGTATTGTACGATATTAGGAATAATAATTGAGCAATTGTAGTACATTGGCAAAAAAATCGAGAAATTTGAATCAAGCGTCATCAAACGAAAGTCTAATCCTGGAAAAACTTGAAAAAAAAAGATTTATCTAAAAATATATTCAAATAATTAATTTCTAAATATTTACCTTCCGAGACTGAATTCCCTTCTGTTCCAAAGCATCCTATAGAATGATATTTTAAATTTTAATAAATATATTTTCCCATTTTTAATTGAATCAAACCAAGTGCACCCGCTGATAAAACGCCGTGAGGATGACAGCAAAAGAGATAATTTTTCTTTGGGTCCAAATCAACCGTTTTCACCAATCTGATTGGGAAGTAATTTGCAAAATGCTTCCAAATACCTAATTAATAAATATGTAAAAAATAAAATAATTGTAAATTTAGGCAAACTTAAAAGATTTTATGAACAAACCCCAATTTCTCAGCCATTTCCAGCTACGCCAAGCGATATACAATGCATTAAAATTACAGATAGTATATTTAGGATATTTATATTTTAAGATTTCAAAGTTACTTTCGTCCACCCCGATTTGGCGTCTTCTTATCGTAAAAGTACCAAGGAATGTACAAAAGTGGGATGAAAAACAAGGGAGTGCAAAATAAAAATAAGAGGACAAAGAGAGACAGAGGTCCAGTAATTAAGAAGGTGAGCATCCAGAAGAAAACTAAAGATTTAATAAATATTTATTGAACTTTATTTTATAATTTAAAATTCATTTACCAGCAAAGGTTTGTATTCTCCTTTCAAATGGGAGCTTTTGAAAAATCAAAAACTTGTTAAAACTGAAATCCCATAATTATCCGTAATACAATATCAAATCCCAATTCTTAATCCTTACGTGTAATGGGGCAAATTGAACTCCAAAAATTCTGAGTCCCTTCGTTCTCGTTGCATCTTTCCTATAATTTATATTTAATTTTAATCACAATTTGACATTTCAATTGCATGGACTAAAAAGCCTCAAATGTCTTAATTGTTACTAACTTTTTTAAATCATGGTCAGAATCCTCCGAAGGGAATTTCTTTGACTCTTTATAAAACTCTCCCATTTTGAAAAATCCTTAATATTATTGCATAAACAGTAAACACTCAAGCTTTGTTTGTGACTTTATTGATTAGCCAATTGCGAACTGCCTTTAAATACTACCTTCTTCTGGAGAAAAATCAATGGCCGGCTTATGCAATTAAACAAACAGTATAAACTGTAAATATAAACTGAAATGTCAGAGCATTAATACAGAGAATTCTATATCTAGCTAGGCATACTTGTGGAATTAAATACTTGAACTTTGGTCGGATATAGGAAGAGTTCCATATATTGTATGATACACTACAATTTTGGGTCAGCCCATTCAATGTTAGCCGATTATTAACTTGGTTAATATTTTAAAGGTTTGCAAAGAATTAAATATTGGGTGCGCAAAATGATTTCGAGCTTATTGTATCCGTACTATTAATACAATATATCAAAACTCTAAATAATATCAAAATATAATCATATCTTTACAATGTCATTTATTTAAATGCATATTTAATGATATGGCCTATGTTGATTGCCCATATATAAAGTACGCATTCAAAGATAACATTATTTATTTTAATACCTAAAATAATCAATTCATTTATTTCCTTATTTGAAATGCATAAATTTTTTACATTGAAATTTCATCGTTTAATTTCATCATAAAAACACGAAAAATTTGAAATGAGGTTATTCTACGATTTGCTCAAAGAACAAATAGACAAAAATCAGCAGACTGATTAAAGGTCATTTTGATAAAGACATACATAAAATATCCGCTAAAGGAGAATGAAAACTGGCATGTGTAAATGAGATATCATGTGATTTTTTTCAATAGTCTATTCCTAAAATTACGTAATGTCTCAATTTGAAGATCAGTCTGAAACTCAATGTTAAATTAATATTCAATTTCTAATTAACTCATATCCGTAAAGGCGTCTATTCAAAGGAGGGTATAAGTTCAGTATAAGGATTTGCAAAAGTGCGGGTCTGGGTTGCTCCATTCGTGAATGAATATAAGCTTTGAGAGATCGGTACTGGAAATAGGAAAAAAACTTTTAAACGCCTTTTTTCAAGCAATTAGATAATCGAATAATATACCATTTGAAAAACTCTGTGTGTTTCATGCAGTGTGTCAAGCTCTGGATCTCCCTCCCCTTGTATTTCTTTCCCATCTCCAGATTTGAGAGGATTTATGCTCGCTAAATGATTCAAATGGACATGTAAAGCCTTCCCTTCATCATTCACCATTATAGCACTCCAGATTCCCCAAAATATTAGCCCACTTTTTAATAGGATTCCAACAAGTCCCCAAACTGACCTGAAAACAAACTTTTGTAACTCCAAAATTTAATTTCCGACCAAATCTAACCTTTGGACCATTTTAGGATCGAGCATAGTACTAGTATCAGTATTTCCTTCGATTATGGGTGTTGTAAGTGGAGGTTCTGCAGTTTCATTATCGGGTTTCAGTCCAAAGATTTGAATAAAGAGATCCTGTATCAATTTATTAAATAATTGATGTAAATTTAAATATGAATTTCCAGAATTTGAGCTTGAGAATAAGGAAAATGTGATCCGGAGCATAATTATAATGAAATCCTTAAAGATTCCAATCAAAAGATATATAATAACAAGAGATAAATAAAAGCCAAAATGTTGATTAAATAGGAGGATAGTGTCCGCGATTTTAATAAATCCCCGCTTGATAATTTGTAGGTTTTTCCGTGTAAATTCCGACTCGTTTGCCATTTTTTGAATGATTTTATTCAATGATTTGAGCTGAAATTGAAGGGAATCGCACAAATTGGCGTAGATTAGGATGAAGAAGGTCAGGAAAAAGTCTTTTGTGAAGGATTGCCAGTATTGGATATTGTAAAAGGTCGAGGAACCCGAATGGTCAGGGGTAAAGTCATGAAGGACATTTTGGATTGTGTGGATTACCCCAATAAGTCCATAAATCAAAAGGAATTTAATCCAATTGATAGGTTTCTTTGAATTTAGATTTGATTGAAGGAGCCTTTGAAGTACAAAACCGTAAAACCAGCAGTAATTCAATGGGATGATGATTGGGAGGAGGTTGTAAAAGATATGGAGGTTAATAAAGCCATTTGGTCCAAGAGCTCCGGCGATTAAAAGTCCATAAAGGATTTGAATCAGGTTTTTAAAGAAGATTCCATTGATGTATAGAGAGAAGAAGAGGAGAAAGGCGTTGAGGATGCAGAGGGGCCGTGGTCGATGAAAAAGTAAGGATTTAAGCCAAGTCAGGGTTGACTTTGGATTCTCCTCATCCCATTTGAATAGAAATTCTTGGACTGGGAGACCCCAGAGAAGGAGTGGGATTGAGGAAATTGCAAATTCTTTCCGGAATCCATATTTTTGGTCTTTAAACATATTCTGAAATTTAGTTACTTTTTTTGAGATACAATCTATATGTAATTAATAAATAACTGCGTAAATTTCACCTTTAATTTGGCCTGGTTGGGAATTTTCGTGGAGACATGGGGGCATGTGAACAATTTTGTATCATCCAGATAATTTGATACAACATTGATGAAATTGGATGATTTCATTTTACGGTTTTTCCCAAGGAGGATTAGAGTATAATGGTTTTACCTTTAATTTTTACAAAATTTTAAATGAAACGCGATTCAGGATATTTAAATAGGCCGTATTGTAAACTCGATAATAAAAGAATAATGGCTTTACTGTCTTAACATTGTTAAAATATTCATAATTTTTGCCTAGAAAGGTAGAGTATATTTAGATTTTTGCCAATATCAAAAGGAAATGCGGTTTAGAGCAAGGCAAGGGAATTCTTTCTCATAAAAATTCGTCAAATTATGCCTTGGTTTGGAGGTGCTTTGGGCTATCCGGCCAACACCAACAAAACTTTGCAGGGTGATAGATTTCGGCTTCCTCTACAACTTTTATCATTGGCCCAAATTCGAAGGGATGAAAAAGGTTAAATTTCTCAAATTTGCCCGATTTGAAAAATTTCAAGACCCAACATGGTCTACTAGCTCAAACTAATCCTAAGTTAGAACCGAAGAGATTTGTAAAATCGGTTAAAAAATTTCTGAGTTATGACCATTTTTGTGTTCCAAAGTCCCCGATTTTGGCCAATTTCAAGTCCAAATTCGGATTGTTTATAAGGTTTTTCGAATTTGGGCCAATGATAAAAGCTGTAGAGGAGGTGGAAATCTATCATCCTGTCAAGTTTCGTTGGCCGGATAGAAAACACCCCCAAACCGCATCC
This sequence comes from Megalothorax incertus, assembly GCA_036507255.1. Taxonomy (NCBI): domain Eukaryota; kingdom Metazoa; phylum Arthropoda; class Collembola; order Neelipleona; family Neelidae; genus Megalothorax; species Megalothorax incertus. Next base: position 8,619 of record JAAZTK010000658.1, read on the forward strand.
TTTCTTTCAGTTGCTCACAGGAAATAGATTGACGATTTATTCAGAGAAGTGCTCATTAAATATTTACTTAACATTATGATGCATATAGTAATTTGTGATCGAATTGCATAAAATTGCTAATAATATTCATAATTATCAAGTCTGTTGTGTATTACGTATTACGTAATGTCTCAACTTGAAGATCAGAATGAAACGTTAAATTAATATTTAATTTCTAATTAGCTCATATCCGTAAAGGCGTCTCCTCAATGGAGGGAATAAGTTCAGTATAAGGATTTGCAAAAGTACGGGTTTGGGTTGTTCCATTCTTGAATGAATATAAGCTTTGAGAGATCGGTACTGGAAATAGGAAAAGTATTTTCAAATAATTTTTTAAAACAATTAATATTATATTAAATTAAACAATTAATATTATAATACGAATAGTATACCATTTGATAAACCCTGTGCGTTTCATGCAGTTTTCCAATCTCTGGATCTCCATCCCCGAAATAATTTCCTGTTATTTCTTTCCCATCTCCAGATTTGGGAAGATATACACTCGCCAAATGATTCAAATGGACATGTATTGCTTTCCCTTCGTCATTTACCTTTACAGCACTCCAGATTCCCCAAAATATTAAGCCACTTTTAAATAGGATTCCAACCAGCCCCCAAACTGACCTGAAATACAAACTTTTGTAACTCCAAAATTTAATTTCCGACCAAATCTAACCTTTGGACAATTATAGGATCGAGCATAGTAGTATCAGTAGCATTATTTCCTTCGTTTATAATAATACTTGGGCTTTGTGTTGTGGGAGGTTCTGTAGTCTCATTATCGGGAAATTTCAGCCCAAAGATTTGAATAAAGAAATCTTGTATCAGCTTATTATATAATTGAAGGAAATTGAATGAATTTCCAGAATTTGAGCTTGAAAATAGGGAAAGTGTGATCCGGAGAATGATTATAACGAAGTCCTTAATGATTCCAATAAAAAGATATAGGATTACAAGGGATAAATAAATGCTAAAATGTTGATTGAATAGGAGGATAGTGTCCGCGATTTTAATAAATCCACGCTTGATAATTTGTAGGTTTTTCCGTGTAAATTCCGACTCGTTTGCCATTTTTTGAATGATTTTATTCAAGGATTTGAGTTGAAATTGAAAGAAATCGCACAAATTGGCGTAGATTGGGATGAAGAAGGTCAGGAAAAAGTCTTTTGTGAAGGAATGCCAGTATTGGATATTGTAAAAGAGCGAGGAACCCGAATGGTCAGGAGTAAAGTCATGCAGGAAATTTTGGATAGCGTGGATTACCCCAATAAGTCCATAAATCATAAGGAATTTAATCCATCTGATGGGCTTGGTTGAACTTAGATTTGATTGAAGGAGCCTTTGAAATACAAAGCCGTAAAACCAGCAGTAATTAAGTGGAATGATGATTGGGAAGAGGTTGTAAAAGATATGGAGGTTAAGAAAGCCATTTGGTCCTAGAGCTCCGTCGATCAAAAGTCCATAGAGGATTTGACCCAGGTTTTTAAAGAAGATGCCATTGACGTATAGAGAGTAAAGGAGGAGAAAGGCGTTGAGGATGCAGAAGGGCCACGGTCTTTGGAAAAGGAGGCATTTGAGCCAGGTCAGTGTTGACTTTGGATTCTCTTCATCCCATTTGAAAAGGAATTCCGGGACTGGGAGACCCCAGAGAAGGAGTGGGATTGAGGAAATTGCAAATTCTTTCCGGAATCCATATTTTTGGTCTTCTGGCATACTCTGAAATTAGATAAGATTTTATATACAATCAAATCAAACTCATTATTTCACCTTTAATTTGGCCTTGTTGGGATTTTTGTGGGAGAGATGGGGGCTGCTGAACAATTTTGTATCATCCTGATAATTTGATACAACATTGATGAAATTGATTGATTTCATTTACCTTTAATTCTTACAAAATTTTAAATGAAACGCGATTTACAATAACTAATACTGAGCGATGATATTTAAATAGCCCGTATTGTAAACTCGATAATATTGTAAAAGAAACATAATGGCTCTAACTTACTTAACTGCTTTAGCATTGACATTGTTAAAATATTCATAATTTTTGCCAATATCCAAATTTCTTTCAATTGCTCTTCTCACCCCCAGCACGATTTTGAGAGGAAATCGATTGACGATTTATTCAGAGAAGTGTTCATTAAATATTTACTTTACATTATGATGCATAAAGGAATATGTGATCGAATTGCATTAAATTGCTAAAAATATTCATAATATTCCAGTCTGGAATTGGAGCTGAAACCTGCTATGATTTGCACAATAATACAATGGCCTATATATTCAATATCTGATATTGTACGTACTACTTCACGGACGATATAATTAAATAATTAAAGGAAATTAAAATATGCCCTAATTGTAAAATTACAGATCATATTACTATACAAGTTCACTGCCATTGATTTGATATGGTTCTTGGATTTCTGGCGCTTCAGGTTGACTTCTCGCTTCAAATTCGGTGGAAGGTGATTCGGACGCTTTTGGAGAAGATCCTGATATGACACGATTGAGCGAAGATGATTCTAATGAAATGGTGGTAATATTATTTAATAGCGGCTATCATGTAAATATTCTATAAAATAAAGATAAGGAATTTACTAGAGGATTTTTGAGATTGAGGTTTTTCTTCCGGCACTTTTTGCTCCATCGGTCGATCCTTTGGCTTTTTATGATCTTTCTTCTCCTTGTGATCTTTTTGCTTCTTGCCCTCTTCCTTGTCAGATTTGTCCGATTTGTCAGATTTATTAGATTTATTGGATTTATGAGATTTCACAGATTCTTTAGATTTCCCCTCCTCTTCTTTGCCAGCCTTTGTTCGGCGCTTCTTTCTCTTCTGCAAATTGACAATTTATTTGCAATTATGTCAGGATTTTATGGACATTATTGAATACCCGATAGCACTTAAGCGCACAGAAAATGCAAATAATCAGAATAATCAAGCCTACTATTCCAGCAACACACCATCCCACAATGATGAGAATCGGTTTAACCTGATCTTAATTGAAAAAATCTTTTAGGGAATTTAATGCATTTGTACTAATTAATAAAAATGTACTAAAAAATAAGTATTTTGATCTGACCGTTGTATTAAAATAATCTGATGCCTGTTCCTTCTGGGCGTTCATAGCATTTTGAGATTGGTTTTGAACTGCCTCGTTTGACATGCTGGCGTTTTTTTAGGGGATTGACTTTTGACCAATAAGATACATATATGGCGTAGATCGTAAATTAACGCAAATTCATATAAGTATGAATACTAATTGACAATTGTCATATCAATAGAAGGATGAGCAAATAAATTATTTGAAAAATATTGCGAATTTATGCAAAAAAATTGCAGATTTTTCTGAGAATTGATCAACATTCAACAACCTCCAACTGCTTCAAGCAAACTGGTCTGAGATTTTGGATTTTGAAATAATTAAAGGTACACTTTGTGATAAATTGCATTTTACTTGAAAAGTGAATTATTTAAACAGGATGGGTGGCGAATGGTGGTTTAATTTTCTCGGGGACAAGAACAAGTTTGACCTGACCAAGTACCAGAATGAGCTGAAGGAGATCAAACGGAAGTACCAAGGGAAAATGGGGCAGGTCATCAACAATCCCCGAAACGCTGTGATGGGACGAAGATATGATAGGAGGGGTAACATGACGGGCGAACAATATGGTAAAAGAATCTTATGCATTTAATCATTACAGATAGTAAATTGGCTTATTCATTTAAAATAGCTCTTCCAATGCCCCACTATCAAGTTTACTGGTTCCAGGAGACTGCAACCAAAAAGACACCGGATGACAACATTTATGCTAGATTCCTCTACAAGTGCAACAAAACTCATGTCCGTAATTATGAATGGCACAATGGGACGGGGATGGCAGGATGGGTGCTTTATTGGGATCCGACCATTGTCGCTAATCCTGAATCTGATGTCCACGCCAGGTGCTCTCAATATGATTTCACCGAGGCTTCTGTCGAGATCCAGAAGGAAATCTGTCTTCACTTTCCGGATCACTTCCAACTATACCTCGGTGATGGGATTACAGGGTATTTGAAATACAAAAACATAGTGTAGGAAGGAAATTTAACATTTTATATAAAAGTACATTTTATATTTCAGGTTTGGCGATTGCGACTGTAGTGAAGACGAGGAGGGGGAATCAGGATACTTTGGGATTATTCCGGATCACATTAAAGGTTGGGATGAACGGCAGAAGCGTGAAGAATTGTCACTCTTCGATTCGGATTAAAGTAGGTATATAATAGAATATTTTCATAATTTGCTCATGATCTTGTACCAATATTTTAAAAATGCTATGTAATTTAAATGAGATTGTAATGTGCTGGAATATGTAAATCAAGCTGAGGATTATGTCTTGAATTAAATCTGTAAATATACTACAAAATCTGTATTTAAATTAATTTAAATTAAAATTTATACCAAATCAAAACCTTTCTCAAAATTAGCCAAACGAGTCTCAAAAGACAAAAGTAACGTCAAATTGTTTAATGTGCCTAAAATCTGTACCAAGTTAAACCAAAATCTGTTTTTGAATTTGACAATTTTTAAGATCCAAAAAAAAACAAATTTTTAATTCAATTTCCAATTAATTAGCTAATTAACTTTATAAGAAAAGTGACATCCACACCCCTTAATTAACGTTAAATTGTCCTATACATTGTTTTACCTTTAAAAGTCGTATTTCTACCAAAATGTTGACTGCCAAAGGGAAAGAAACACCCATTTTTACCAAACAAAAGGTCAATTTCACTCCCTCCTCACCCCTGACACACCTCACTGTGGCCAACAATCACCTCGTCTTTGCCATGCAAAATAAAGTGCTTCTTAAAATTGATTTGAACTCGCCCGAGCCAAAACCCGAAGGTATTTTAATTTTAATTTTGAAATTTAATGACTAATATTAATATTTTTGAGTAGAAATCGACTTGAAAAAGCAATCAATAGCAGCCAAAATCTCCAACATATTTATTGACCCATCTGGACAACATCTACTTGTGTCATTCTCACCTCAAGATGCGACCAATCCTGCAGAATTAATGTATTTACCACCAAATGGTCAGAAATTAAGGGAGGTGTCCAAAATGAGCTCTCATATCGTCACATCTATAGCTTGGTCACCTACCTTTGAGCTAAACTCCTCCACAACCTTCCCATTCCTTCTGGGTACCTCCAAGGGCTTAATCTTTGAAGCAGAGATTAAGGACAATGAAATAAAATATTGCAAACAGGTAGGTACTCATTAAAATCCCGATTAAAAATTAAATCTGGGTTAATTATGTCTTAATTTCCTATTTACCCCTTAGGTTTATGATATTGGAGGTGGGATGAAGGGTAGTTCAGCTGTAATTCTAGGCCTGGATTTCTTTTTCCTACCAAAATCCAATAAATGCCTTGTCCTAGTCGCCACTGCAAGAAAAACTTTACCTTTTCAAAGGGTTTATTGCCAGCCATGATGAAAGACCTTGGTTTGCAAGTATATTTAATTCATATCTGAATCAAAGCTCACATGAAGAGTTCCTTGAATCCCCTTCAACTCGGCCACAATCCGAATTTTGTATTTCAAGGCTCCATGTCCTTAAAGAAAATACATACCCATTGGGATTTGCATATTTCACCGAGGATGGATCAATTCTCTATAAAAATCTAGGACCAAACTTTACAGAGGCGGATTTCCTATCAAATACCACTCGGATCCCATGCCCTCTTCTTAAAGGAGCAGCTGATGAGACGGTGCCTACACAAAAAGCTCTACTTCTTACAAAATATCATGCTCTACTCCTGTTCAAGGAGACCCTGGTGGGGATTTGTACTCTGAATGAGGATCTTATATTCCAAGAGGATTTTGAAGAGGTATTTTTTATTTAAAAAATTCAAGAAAAGCATTGCAAAATTAATATCTATAATTTTCAATTTCAGAACCGGAAGAGAATGATGTATATCGTCCAAGATCCACACAAAGGAACAATTTGGAGCTTTAATGAGGGCTCCATTTACAAATATGTTCTTTCGCGAGAGGATAGGAATGTTTGGAAGATATATCTGGAGAAGGGGGATTTTGAGCGAGCTGAAAAAGCGAGTCAAAATGACCCTGAAAAAATGTCGCAGATTAATATGGCACATGCAGATTATTGTTTTGCTCAAAAAGAGTAATTCTAACTCAACTTTAATATTTTTGGTATTTAAAATAAGGTAAATAATAATATTTGAATTTTGGATAAAGGTACGAGATGAGTGCAATGTACTACGCCCTTACAAAAGCATCTTTTGAGGAAATTGCGCTCAAATTTGTTCAGATTGACGATTCTCAAGCTCTTAAAACATTTCTCATGAAGGTAAATTCTTGATTTAAATTCAAAAATTGATTTTGATATTAAAAATTGAAATATTTAAATTCTTCCCAATAGAAATTAAGCTCCCTCAGCCAATATGACATGACCAAAGTCACAGCCCTCGTCCTCTGGATAATTGAGCTATTTTTAAATGAGTTGGGCTCGATGAGGGATTTTGGGAAGAGGAATACAAATGAATACCAGGCTCTGGAGGAGGAATTTATTCAATTTATGGCACAATCTATTGTAAAAGTAGGTTCCAAACTCGAGTATTCATAAAAAGATTAAATATGTTAATTTTTGTATTCATATCTCATAGGATTGCGTTACAAAAAACAAAAAGACAGTCTACGATCTAATGTCAAGCCACGGGGATAAGGAGAACCTGCTTCATTTCACGGTTGTAATGCGGGATTTTGATGAAGTCATTGAAAATAACATTGCAAATGGTCAATACGGAGCAGCTCTTGCTACCCTTCAAAAACAAAAGGATTTGAATCTATATCCTCGGTTTATTCCCATCCTTTTGGACAAAGATGCTGTAGCTACAATCAACGTCCTAATTGCTTCCGGTCGGATGTTAAATCCTATAAAACTACTACCTAAATTCTCTTCTAAATTGGACCAATATACAGCAAAAGAAGTTACACGATACCTAGAGCATTGTGTAAATAATTTGGGAGTGACTGATGGCCCTGTTCATGATTATTTGATATCTCTATACGTGTATTTTTATGATGAGAGCACGCTACTTGGATATTTGAAGAAACAAGGCAAAGATTCCAATCGAGTACGTTATGATGTCAAATATGCTCTCATGTTATGCCTGGAAAAGTCCCTGGATCATGCTACAATCCATCTATATAATCTTATGGGACTTTTTGAGGATGCTGTATCCCTTGCAATCCAAGTGGATTTAGAGTTGGCGAAAAAGACAGCAAATATGCCAGAGGATGATGAAGAATTGAGGAAAAAGCTGATGGTTAAAGATTGCAAAACATGTTGTAAAGGAGAAGAATGATATCAGGCAGGCTATGGAATTTTTACAGGTATTTTAATTTAAAAAATGCTTATTTTGTTTTGTAAAAATTCCTTTCTAATTACTTTTCTAATTCCTTTTTTAATAGGAATGTGATCTACTCCGGATTGAAGATATCCTACCATTCTTTCCAAACTTTGTGACGATTGATCATTTTAAAGATGCAATTTGTGCATCTCTTCAAGAATATAATCAGCATATACAGAGTTTGAAGGATGAGATGGATGAGTCGACAAAAGCTGCGGAAATCATACGGGAAGAAATACAAGCTGTTCGAAATAGGTAGTAATTTGATAGAATATTATTTTTAATACAAAATAAATTAATTGGAGTCTATTTCTAAATTGTAGATGCGTTGTAGTACGAGAAACTGACCAATGTACCCTATGCGGTGGGACAATACTGACGCAAAACTTTTATGTATTCCCATGTGGCCATCAATTTCATGCAGATTGCCTTCGAGAAGAGATTTATCCACAATTAAGTGCGCCGAGAAGGACACTTCTCACGGAGCTGATGAGGAAATTAGAGGAGATGACTGGACGGCATGAGAGTTTGTCCACGGGGTCCGCTGTTGTGAGCTCTAGGGATCAAATTAAGGCGGATATTGATGAGATTATTGCTGCAGAGTGTTTGTATTGTGGGGAGAATATGATCAAGTGAGTAGAAATATTTTTAGATAACGTAGTTTTGAAAATGATTTCTAATTGAATTTTTTTTTGTTCGTAGATTAATTGATGTTCCATTTATCCTGGATTCGGATTGGGATCGTGTGCAAAAAGAGTGGGAATAACTAATTAAATTATGCAATTTACATACATATGTATATGTAAATAATTCTGGAATCTGCCTATTAATTTAAATCTACTGATATATTAAGCTTACGGATATATGTACATACATCTATATAATAAGTACTAGTTAAAGTTTACAAAAGGATCAAAATTTATTTCAGTTTATAAAGAGTTTGTGAAAAGGCCTATATTTATATACGGATATTATCGTCTAAAATCTAAATACATTAAATTGTGAAAAATAAAGTCATATATCATTCTCATATTACATATTGTATGCACCTTTTGATCTCCTGTCCAAGTGACATCCCTTTGTTCATCTTATCCTTAATCGTACCCTTTGTGACTTTGTCCTAAGCTCTTAACATGCAACCCATTATTCTCAAAATGTCCAGGTTCATTACCAAATACATTTTCCCATCAGTCTCAGACCAATAGAGATGGACAAGCCCTGAGGACTGTATATTAACCTAGTTTTAATTGTTAGGAATGATGATTCACGCAATTCAAATTAAGTTATTAGCATATCTCGCAAATTCCCTTGAAATTATATATAATATTTACTCATGTCTAAATTTTAAATACATCTCTTGTATGATATTTGATTATATACCCTTGTACGATATCTTTTTATTCCTTCAATCATTATATGATTATACTCAAAGGTGCATTTATGCAAAGAGCATACTATCGTAAATCGCAATACATTTCAGTAGAATCCCCCTTCCCCCTTGCTCTGAATCTGCCAGGCTCTGGCTCGTACCAAGCGGCCCGAGTTTGGTCAGAAAGTGCCTGGAAACCTGGCTGGTTGAAGAGCTGACTGATTCTTCCCGGATATAAAGTGAGTCGGAGTGCGGAGGAGTACTCGCATTTCTCCCCGGACCTCGCTCCGAGTGGAAACTCGAAACTATTCCTTTGAAAGTCTCAAACACAACCAGGAAACACAATTGAGTGCTTCAAACAAAGACCCGGGTGGATTAAAACAAAAGGTTATAGGTACTACAATACACACATACAGAGAACAAAGCCCCGTTGATTCTATGTAAATCCCCACAAGAGAGCCAAAGCAAAGCCAAAATCAATATACTCCAAACAAAGTGTTAATCTACTCCTTAATTACCGAACGGATCGGAATCGGAGATTTAATCCATTTTGGTGAGTAAATTTAATTGCACAATCCGATATTTTCAAGGGAGATCACGTACCTAGACTCTAGTACAAATTGATACAAAATGAATGCTGATTTTGTCCGAATTTACATAGGGTTTAATCGTATTGGTAAACTAAACTTTAAAGTTTAACGGCATGTCGACATTGAGAATTGTCACAAATGGCATTTATGTACAGAATTTTTCATCTGGAAAACTGACTTGTTTATGGGCAGATAGACATTGTCAAATGACCTAATGGGAAATGAACAAAGTGATGCCCGTCCACAAAGGAAACTTGACTCCTTTTGAGCCTAGAATTCAGTTTCGAAGAAGCCTTTGAACCTTAAAGATTTAAAGGACTCAAAGGGATTCGGCGTCCATCCGGACCTCTTTCCATTTTGTTTTTGACATTTTATGTCAATTGAATAAAATTTCTTCATCGTACGGACGGATACTCTGTGCATTGA
>JAAZTK010000659.1:0-18459 GCA_036507255.1 Megalothorax incertus
GATAAGATTATATGAAAATAATAGAATTATGTTTCAGGGTTCAAATAAAAACACACCTGGGAATGGCAATAACGTCCGTTTATCTCTGATTGGTACAACGAAGCTGTGAAGACCGTGGCATGTTCCATCATTGGTATATAATTGTGCAAAAACAACCGAATGAGTGGCAGTTTTTCCTTTGGATGGAATAGAATGAATTTAATAATTTTGAGGGTGGGTTTGAATATAGGTAAAGCGCCTATTAATCCTAAGTATAATACCTTACCTAGAACACCAACCCAGCATTTGGCCGCCTAATTAAAATCATCAATCAATTAAAAACTTGGAATACCTAGATTAAATAATTTTCCCCATACTTCAAAATCAGGAGTGTGGAGAATAAACGCTTTTTTGATCGGATCATACGTCGCTTGCGTTCGCATCCCTTTTGTATTTGTTCCATGTGCAACTTCTGTTAAGCAGAAACACCCCGTTGACTGAAAAAAAATTAGTTGATTATTTATAACCTACTAGCTTAGGTCTACCAAGTAGAAAAACTCATAGTTTATATCATACCTCATTACGGGTTACCTCTTCAATGAATTCGTTATGTTGAGCAGTTCCAGCTATTAAATAAGTATATAAATAAACTGAATTTACATTTTTAATACACTTGTACATACCTCCTCGCATAGCATTTCGAAAAAAGTCAATTTGGAGTGATCTCTTGATAGATACTGACCACTGGTACTGTCCTAATTACAAAAGATATATTTTTTAAGGGAAAATGTCTATAAACTTGATCTCACCTAAAGCCAAATTGAGTGCCATAAAAAGCATAGGATCAGGTAAACCATCCTCGGGACAAAAGTTATATTCGACAATCCTAAAATGAAAATATAAGTATAAATCAGATGGGAATTTTTTGAAATATTTAAGCCTTGTACCTTAAGACACGCTTTGTGGTCAAGTCCCTCATTTCTTCCATCGAGGGCTCGGTGGGTGAATGAGCAAAGAGAGGATCCAGTTCCAGTGTTTTCCAAACTTTGTACTATTTTCATTTCGAAACCAATTTTAAGATTCCTAAACCACTATTTTTCGTAGTAGTATACTATAAGTACCTTAAATTGGAGGACGTACAATGGTTCTAGGGCCAATTTCATAGCTTTCCAATCAAATGTAGCCTGTCGCCTGTAAACTAAAGGGCAAAAACAAGATATATTTGAGTTGGTAGTCTAAAATGAATATACATTTAGGGTTAAATGTAAAACCTCTTACCATCTAAAGGCCCAGGGGGGAAATCTGCAAAAGGATCATCTCCTTCTTCCACTGGAACATGTTTCGTCTTATCCGGGGACAGAACCATTTTGAAATTTTACTAAATTAACTAAAAATCTTAAATTTTAATCCAACTGGCGAAACTTCCACCCTGTACTTGGCTTACCTACTTTAAAACTAGTTGTGTGAATTTGAAAAAGTTGATACAAAATTGACTCGAGAGTTTACCCCACTTATTTCTCACAACGCCTATACATACGATACCATAACCTACTTGAATGAATTCAGAATTCTGAAACTGGTATACCTAATATATCCGTATATCAATGGTGAACTTTAGAACGAGATAAATGATAAGGTTTGAGAGTTGGGCAATCACACTACTTGTTTGTCTACTTTATAGTACTAGTACGAGTGCCTACTAATACACATTGACTTGTACTTTATACTAAAATACGAATATTAATGCCTTGAATAAGGATTTTTGAATTTTATAGCAAACTTCATATATTATGCTAATGAAATTATCACAAGGTTTTGATGTTTTGATTTGATTGGGAAAATCCTCATTATTAAATTAAACCTTATCATTTCAAAGACAATAGAAAATGTCAATGCTCCTTTTTATCAATTTTATCGATATTCACCTTTAATTAATAATTTAATATCGTACGATGGGTCTAAACTTTTATATAAATCTGAATACACATACTACAAAGATACTAATAAAATAAAATGCAATTTTTGTAAATTCAAGATTAATTAAAGCTTACTTTAAACTTGCATCAATCTCGAATTCCTTCATCTGTAATCTACGACATAAATAAATATTTATGATGGGTTATGATATTTATGATATATCGTAATTCATCAATAAAAAATTCCAAATATCGTACTGAAAATGGTGCCTCTCTCTCTGGAATTTCCCTTCCTGAACATTTGTGTAATTTTGCTCTCCGAAGTTGATTTACATTCTTGAGTTCAATCTTTACATTAGGAATATAACTCCAACTTTCTCCGAGGCAGGGAATCTCCCACGAAGTCTCCTTTCCCACCCGCGTAGTCATATTATTTGTGAGAACCACCTGTATTTAAAGAAATTGGATTAAATAAAATGTAGGTAATTGAAATATTTAGTATTACAAAGCCTCTTACCGCAATTCCATATTTGTAGATTAGCCTGCGAAGAAGACTTGCAAAAATGTACAATTTCCTAGTCCTTTTGAAAGATTCCTCTTGGCTAAAGCAGGTAAAAGTCAAGCTGTCAATAATTAAGAGTTTGACCTGTGAGAAATAAAAAATAAATTAAATGCAGGATTTATAGAATTTCTTTAAGGTACCTTTTCATGCTCCTTTATATAATTTGAGAGGTCTCTAACCAAGGGTATCAACTGGTCCAATTCATCGCATTCGTACAAATGTATGCCATTCAAAATTGACTGAACGGAATACGAAGAAATCTGTTGTGTCTTCTTTTGAGTAGCCTGCGTTCCTTTTGCGCTTGTATGAATTGCTTGGACATTTGCTTTTGCTATTTCTGTAATAAAAAAAATCATTTTAATGTATATTTGAAATTTTAAGCAATAAAGCTAGCTTACCTTTAAGGCGATCCATCACAAATGTCATTTCAGTGTCAATGTAAATACATTCAGATTCGGAGACCAGTGTGTCAGAATAAAGGCTGGGGATTTGAACATTGACAGCAAGCTGCAAGCTATAAAAAAAATCATTTTATAAGTTATAAATTATAACTAATCCTATAATAAAATTAACTGACTTACCAAAGATTTGTTTTTCCAACTCCATTTAATCCAAAAATCTCTGTAATTTGACCAGTTGGAATGCCACCATCGAGCAGCTCATCCAATTGATTAGAGGATGTGGTAATCTTTTTAATTAGGGACTCTGCCTATTAGAATAACAAACAATAATTAGTAATTATTAATTACTAAATTAGTTTGATTTGACAAAAAGGAAATTAAACAAATAGGTACTCTTTCATTTACAATTACCTCAAATAGACTTTTAGCGGATGCAAACATTAGAGCCATTGAAGTGCGTCTTTTGGTGACCTTGACCTTCTATTTTGGAGCTGCCCAACTGGAACTTGGATGTAAATTAATTAACTTTTAAAAGTTAATTGAAACTGCAAACAAAATTAAAAAATCACAGAATCTCCGATTTGAAAGGATTCCCCCGATTGGGTCTGATTTTAGACTTTCAAACAAAAGTCAAAACCGTTCTTTATGCAAAATCTTTCATTTTTAAATACCTTCTTTTGCAAAAATTTTTATGCAATCTTTGCATGCACATACCTAATTATTTAGAACGTGTTATTACAATATAGATACTATGATAGTATGCAACTATTTCAAATGTATTATGGGAAAAAATTGCCTACTCATTTCAGCATGCGAAAGTTTTAAAATAATTTCAGACAAGTAATTAGTAAAGATTTGTACAGCACAAATTGTGCTTATAAAAGCATTCGATTCAACGATCAAGATACTTATTTAAATAAATCAGTAAAAAAATAAATATACTTAAGATTTGCAGGATTATGATTAAGAAAGGATTTGGATCCGTTTTTCAGAATTTAATATTTCTTGCAGCTTTTTGTCACTTGTCAAGTGGGCAATTCACAACTTCCGAAGCAAACGGTAATGAAATACGGATGTATTCCAAAGTATTCAAAAGTACAAAATTATTTTAAAGAATCTTTGATTACTCTTTACAATTTTGAAATTTTCGTATTAATATTTTAGAAATTGATACTGATACAAACCAAGTTCTGAGATCGGAACCTCTCATAAAATTTCTTGGGCGAGTTGGAATAAAAAGGATATTCTATCAGAATACAACTGTAAGATCTATGAAAAATATAAAATCATTTTTATGGATCTAACAAAGGCATTCCTAGATGGAATGGGAATTTGCGAGAGGGTTTTGCAGAGGAATCGGCGGCACTCAATTCTCCGTTGACCAAATTGATGACGCAGAGTTTTTCAAAGAATCAGATTTGCCTCTAGGTTTTTTCTGAATTGACAGGAATTCTTTGTCTAATTGGTTTTAATACAGGGTATTATTGGACGGCAGGAACAGACATTGGTATAACACAACAATATCAATGGGACAACTCTGGGAGTCCTGTAAGATATGAAAGTTGGGGCTTCGGACATCCCACGAAAAGATCTTGTCTCACAATTCTTCGGGCGACCACAATAAATAATGGAAAAATATACGATTTTATTTGTACTGAACCGAGATTTGCTCTGTGTCAAAAGATTGATAGTGGAATTTGAGTAAAATCTCGATAAAATTGACAATATTTTTCTAATAAAGTAAATCTAGGTATCTATAATAGTAGTAAGTACAAGGTTCACCTCTATCTACTTAATACAATATTTCAATTTAAAGAGACAGATTTAAACGACGTATAATAAACATATTCGAAAATATTTGAAAATAATACAAGTATCTTTAAAGATTCCTCATTGGGCATTCATGAATCATGAATCATCATTCATCATAAGTATCACAAACAAAAAGGGACTTGGTGTTTATATTTAATTTTGCCAATCTACTACTGTTGGAAGGAGGATCATTTTGTTTGATTGTACTAATTTGGCCAATTGAAGACACCTCACAAAATATCTGAATATATAAACATAAAAATTATTTCGGATAACCTGATAGGTTCTATAGACCTTACCCGTGACATTTAAAAGATTTAACGAGAACTCCTCCGAATGGCTTCGAATTTCCTTTGAATTGAACGGTTTTGTCTGCAAATTATAATTTACATATTATGAGAATATGGTAAAATATTTAAATCTTTAAATAAACCTTTGCACATTTGCTCAAATGCTCTGCAAATTCCTTCATTCTCGGATGGACTCCTATCCTTAATTCCTTTGATATCCGAGAAGAGTCTCACAAAATGATCCATGAGTTCTGTTTCCTCTCTCTGTTCATCTCTAATTGAATCAGATGAAATTTGATGAACATAAAGGGCAATTAAAAAAGAAAGGATATTTAATTTTAACTTCATTTTTTGCTCAATTATGACCTAGTTGTAGTAATATTGTAGTAGGTATACACATAAATCAGATACACTGATAGATCGGGCTTCGGTCTTAAATTATTATTAATAGTCTCAAATTCTGATATGATAATTAATATTATGGATTAGGGTCAATCTTGCAATAATATCGATAATTGCATATTTATTCAATACATATTCGCAAAAAAATGCGCATATTGCATGATCAATCTATTTTATAAGGCCCCAAATCCAAGCTGGGTCACCAGTGTCAAGAGGAATTATTTTTACAATAGATAGTTTAGATAGGTTAACTTATTTTGTCAAGGATTTATCAGCCAAAACACCACAAGCGGAGATATTTAATTATAGTGGAATAGGCAATTTGTGTAATATTTTTTATTTCATACCGAGCAAATGCAAAGCTTGTCATATACCCATTCTCCCCAAAAAACTCAAAATTCTCAGTGAATCTATATTCTCGAATCCCCGGGTTCCCCAATGGATGTAATTAAATTAACTCCTGAATGCGACTCGGAAAACAATTTGGTTCAATATGGAAAGTTTGGGCAAATTAACACAGATACTGAGGAATGCGATATCAATTTGGACCAGGCTGATGGCGGAGGTGGCGATGACATTTCTCAGGGGCCGCTGAGGCAGATGAGGCAGATGAGCGTTCTTGAAGAAATTCTGAAAGATGCATCAATTCCTGAAGATTGTGGTCCGGAAATTGATCAGCTTTACAGTTTGAAGAAACCCAAGAGAGGAACATTGAGCAAATTGAGTGCATTGATGAAGTACAAGACCAAAGAGAAGATTACACACAACGCCCACTCTGAGGGGTCCTTCAATCCATTCTCAAAGCTTCCTCCAGAAGTAGAATATCATTTTTATTTTTTATTTTTGACCTTCTAAATCCTATCTAATTTTGTTTAAATTACCGCAGATCTACTTTTATATATTCAAACATCTTCATCAAAGTGATCTACTCCAATGCCGTCGTGTTTCTTTACTCTGGAGTCAAATCACAAATGCTTTCATCCACCTCAACCTTACTCTTGACCCCAAAAAACTCCGCTCCTCTCACAAAAGTCTTCAATACCTTAAAGTAAACCGAGTTACTTTTTGTGATACGACTCGTCGCCTCAAAGTCCGTCACTTTTTAGCTTTGACTTGTCCCAGATCGGTTGAATTCTGCGGCCGAATCAGCTCGCGCAATTTTCTTAAGTTGACTAAAATTTGGAGGAAGATACAAGACCTTTCTCTGAGCATCGAGTCCCTCAACAAAAAGGGTCTCTTTAGAAGGTGGAAGCATCCCTACCCATTGGAATGCTTTCCAGAATTGAGGAGATTAGATTGCCGGATTGACCGATATCAGCTCAAAAAGATTGCCAATTTCTCTTCGAGAAACATTCGGAACAATTTGAATGAAATCTTTCTCAATCCTTATACACATGTCAAAAGCTTTACCATCCAAATGCTCAACTTTGGAAATCTCTCCCCATGCAGTTTTATATCTACTGCACTCCTGTAATTTATCCAAATAAAATAAATGAGAAATTCAATAACCTTTTTCATTCAAGGTTCATTGGAAGACAGCACAAGAGTCTGGAAGAGGTGGAGATAACCTTTCATACAGGTCTTGAATATGAAATCTACCCAAAGCCCCTTGAGGAGATTCATCAGGATTCTGAGGAATTGGAACATCAGCTTTATGTTCACTCAAGTTGGGCCAATTTCCCTAATTTGAGTGGATTGAACCTATCTAAAGTTGAAATACATATCCCAAGCATTAGAGGATGCTGTAATTCTTCTTTAATCTAATTTTTAAAAGATTTTATAACGTTCTCCCATTTAGGCACTGAAGAGGAGAGTTGCAACCAAGCTCAAGAGCTTATCTTAGCCCCTGGTAATCGTTTGAAAGAGTTGGTGATTGAAACACTCCACGGGATTGACTCTAATCTTG
Source organism: Megalothorax incertus (assembly GCA_036507255.1). Classification (NCBI taxonomy): domain Eukaryota; kingdom Metazoa; phylum Arthropoda; class Collembola; order Neelipleona; family Neelidae; genus Megalothorax; species Megalothorax incertus. The sequence goes on from JAAZTK010000659.1 coordinate 7,269, forward strand.
TCCGGAAGATTGTTACACAAAATTGGCTCTACCTTAAAGAAATTGACCTGACCCTTTCAGTACAACCACCGGAAGGTGAGGATTTCTTCAACCTGGCTATTTTCTCCCCTTGCGTTTCCCTCAAATCTCTTCGGCTCAAAAAGACGGGATTCCCCGAAGTGGCTCAAGTTGCTCTCGACTCTTTAACCGGATTCGCCGCTCTCCCAAAATCCATTGAAAAGATTTCATTAATTAAGTTCCACCTTCATATGAAAACCCTTCCTCTAATCGCCAATTACCTTCCTCGCCTCCAATGCCTCATGATCTCTCTGTGTAGCCACTACATGGCCTTTGTCTCAACCGAGAAAATGGACCTAGCCTTACCAGAAATATTCACCCTTCTCTTCACTCAAAATCCTTCTCTTAAATACATCAATTATTCCTCTTTGGACCTGACTTACAATCAGACAATGAATCTCTTGGAAAATGATCTGGAAATCATTAAATTGATGCAAGATGTCGGGTGGCAATATGATGTGGTTCATAACCCGTTTCTCCTTTACAAACCGAAACAAATTGTTTTATTTAAAGAGCTTGAAGATGCTCAAAAGCAGTGGTTTCCTCCATTAATTTACGAAAAGGTCAAAATCTAAGTAGTACAATAAAGACAAAGCTTTGCATAAATATTTTCATTTTATTACATATTTGTAATGCAATATAAGTAAAAAGAGCTAAACCGGTGAGGAAATATTCTCAGATGACAGATTCATATGTAGGTAATTCTAAATTCTAATCCTAAATAAACGGATTACGGATATACCAAATAATAATAATTTATTGTATTATATGTAAGTTTATTAGAATAAAGCCAAAGGCTTCAATTTTAAGGCAGACAGCTAATTAGGATTTGAGATTCGTACATGATCAAAACTTTTAACAAGCAGACAGAGACGAAAGTTCAGCTCATCCTTTCCTGGGAAATTGGATCAGAAAACGTTTTGAACGCGGGATCCTGATCCTGAACGCGGGAATTTGTTTTCAAAAGTTAAAATTTTTTATTATTTTGTACAGTTCTAAAATATTAAATAAATACGATGTGTCAATAATATTTACTTACTACTTACTAGATTCCTTTGAGTTTTAATTTAATTATGGATGGCAAATTCAAAGTATATTATATTTATTCTGATCAACTGGCAGAAGCTACCTCAAGGATCCCCAATATTAAAAATCGGGTGAATTTTTAAACTCTTTTATATTATTGAATATAAAGAGGTATCGTATACCTAATGTATTAATAGAATTTAAGTAATTCTAATTCTAATTCTAATTCTAAGATGAAGTTTTAAACTAGCAAACTATTATTACCTACTATTATCATATTTAGTACCTATTGTATGTACATTTACTTTTAAGAATTATGCTCATACGATAATTTGAAATGCAGGGAAGGATTGTCCATGAACTGATATCGGCTTATGGATTGACGAAATGGATGGAAACGGTCGACCCTGTGAAGGCGACTGATGCGGATATTTTGACCTTTCATTCAAAGGAATATTTTGACATTTTATGCTCAACATCAACTTCAAATGGCCTAGTTGATCAAACGAATTGCGATATAACGGGAAATACAAGTGTGGATGAAGAGGAAGAAGAGTTGGACAGAAATGGAAACGAAGAGGAGGATTATGGACTAGGTATATATAATTTGCTTACTCTGATTAATGATTATTATACGAGTATAAATATCATTTACATTGTAGGTTATGATTGCCCACTTTTTAACAATATGGATAAGGTGGCCAAATTAATAGTTGGGGGAACGCTTCAATCCGCTAAATTACTTAACGAAGGAGAAAGGATTGTAATAAATTGGTTAGGAGGCTGGCATCACGCTCAAAGGTAAGTTGTAATAAATAATAATATAAATGTTATACATATGATAGGTATTTAATTACATCTGACTTTTTAAACACTACAGAACTGAAGCAAGTGGATTCTGTTATGTTAATGACATTGTGATTGCTATTCAACATCTCCAGAAAAAGTTTCAGCGAATCCTTTACATTGATTTAGATGCCCATCACGGTAATCTTCATCTTTTAATACAAGTTCGCAATTTGCATTAGTCTTTTTATTAGGAGACGGTGTTCAAGATGCATTTAGCTACACGAATAAAGTATTAACCCTCTCCCTTCATAACTATGAAGCCGGATATTTTCCAGGAACAGGAAATATTCAGGAAGTTGGATTTGGGAAAGGGAAATATCATTCTGTGAATGTGCCTCTTAAAAGTGGAATAACTGACACCCAATATTTTGATATATTTCAAAGGTAGTGCATATACTTGACCAATTATTTTATTGTATCGGGCTATTCAGAAAAGGCTCGGTCTCCAGCTAATTAGGGGAGATAATTAAGTCCTACGTACATAATTAATTAGAGTATAAACCCCTAACATGCTATGCCAAGATTCATATCATTTCATTTAGAAATAAATTTTTTAATGGCAATGATTATGTGCATTCATGTTAGGGAGCAGTACACTAATTAATCATATAGGTAGGACTTAATTATCTCCTCTAAATAGCTGGAGACCCAGCCTTTTCTGAATACCCCAATAGTTAGGATTAGATATGCAATATTTGTTAAGCAGATATCGTACGTAATAATTAAAGTGTAATAGTACATGTACTAATACAATACTCACGATCAGAACAAAAACAGCCCTATCCAAAAAAGTCCACAACCTTTCAAAGTTTTTCATTGCATTAGAAATTTCCCAAGATCAAAGATATCCAGCAATATTTTAACCTAAAGTCTTTAAAGCTATTTATAAATGCTTTTTTGTAAACCAAGCCATATCTGATAAAAACATGCAATTTATGCACATTATATATATAAAATATTCAGATACGTTTCTGTATTATCCGTATAGATATCTTACTTTAGCTTTAAAGTATCTGAATCTTTCGAGTCGTACAGATACAATAAATAGAAAAAAGCAACTGGAAAAATTATTATAAATTTTTTTCATGAAAACTTTATTATTCCGTAACAGCTTATCACACCCAAGTTCACTCTTTTCCTCTCCAGCAGTCTCCTTCCTCTAGCTTCCCTTTAACATTAGCTAAATTTGATAATTTTAAGTATAAAATTTTAATCATATCTTATCTCTCCTATATCTATACATATTCATATGTACGATATTAGGTTAGAGTGCAGGGTCAAAATCGTATTAATTTAATCTGTAAAAAAAATTAATAATGAACATGCGCGTCCATTTTGAAAGGATACAAATGATAAGGGTTGCGGGGGGTAGTCGATTTAATGACAATTTGCGGGGAATTATAGAGAAACATTATCAAATTCTGAGGATGAAGATGAGGATGTATATTTTCTATATTATCGTAGTATATTCAAGTAATGCAAGGGAATGGCTTTTTTCCAAATGTACGGGTAATATTATATTTGATTTCCTTATAAAGGATAAGTTTTAAAGCATTCAATTTGATTCAATTAGGAGAGATTTAAATAGATTTAAATCAACAATACTAGATTTTGGTACAAGTACATTATCTACCCTCTTTGATTCTAGTAATAAGTAATTATTAACTAATTACTAATAAATAATAATAATCCTATAAAATGTAAAAAGATATTTCAAACAAAATTCAAATTGTAAAAATTAATAATCCAAATTTGAAAAAAAACTGGGAAGAACTTTCAATAGAACAACACCTACATGGCTTTCCTTATTAAATCCTTTTTCTGATCTTTCTTTTTTAAATTGATAATCAAGTCTTAATTGTTAATCATTCCGTAGTATTAGTACTCGTAGTAGTACTAGTAATACGATATAGTATTTTACAGTTTGTAGGCTTGCTATAAGCATTTTATATACTTTATATAAAGAGTAAAAATATTATATCTTATACCTATTTAAATATCTGTACAATTTGTCTATCTTAATTTGTCGAGTGGGTGTAAAATCCACATTTAACAACTTATTTATATTGGATTTTTAAGTTACAACAGTTTCAAAAAAAAAATGAATAAAAATAAACTCTGTAAGACGGCTTTGGATTAAATATAAAATGGGTTGATTTACGAGAGCTGTTTCTCTTTTTTTAATAATTAAAGTTTTAAGAAAGATCTGGTAAGATTTTATGATTGAACATTCCAATAAAAGAACTATAATATACTAGTATATGATATATCAGTAATAGCATAACAAATAAATATATGTATGTAAATCACTTTTAGGGAGAGGTGGAGCAAAAATAATAATATTGTAATATATAACAAGTCTTTGAAAATATTTTAACAAAAAAAAATCCGTTCATTTTTAATAAATTTTATATAGTACAAATACATTCTTTTACGAAACTTTACTAACGAGAAATTTATAAATATACCGCGTACATTTCGTAGTGTAATAATTGCTATTTAAAGAACTTGTACAACTCATGTGAATTCAGTTTTAAATATTCAAACTACATGTTATAAACTTATATAATATCGTAATATTATAATAATAATAATAATATGCAGTAAGATACACAACATCAATTTTCCATATTCCTGCTAACTATCCATTCTTTTTTGACAATAAATTTGTAAAGGTTGCATGTTGTAAAGAGGGTGCTAATTAAATTGATTCTACTCTAGCCCTACTAAATTCAATTACGATACGATCGGTACAAGTTGCCATTGAGTTGAGAATGACTAAATACGATGTACAGTATGCTTACATTAATTATATAAGAGTAGTAGTAATAGTATAAAAAAGTATTTAAAATATTAACGCCTAACTTTACAGATTATATATATTCATTTCCGCTTTCAAGTAATATCAGAATTACTCTTCAACACTGCAAGTCCTTGTTTTACATATCGAACGAGATCTACCAGAGAATTGTGAAGGGTTAAAGGTCCATATTTGCGATCAATTCCAATGAAGAAATCTACAAGTAAAAAATTTTTTAAAATAATTATTAAAAACTCAATTTTTAAAGCTAAAATTCTGTCGAACAGTAGTAGTACCTTCAATATGATATTTTTCCACCAATTGGTCAGCAGACTCCCACAGCTCATGAGCATTAATTATATTCATAATATTGGTACATTGTTTAAACATTTGCGAATGAAGAGCCCTTGGAACTTGCTGTTGCTGTTGTTGGACATGATGATTGGAAGGCGCTGTAGGTGTAGGATGATGAGGTGATGGGGTATGAGATGCAGTAGCTGAAGAGGAAGTCCCTGTAGAGGATCCAGCTGGAGATGTAGTAGGGGAATGAGGTGATGGTGTAGATAATTGGGGGGAATTGACCATTGGTTCAATTGGGAGTGGTTTATTATTATAATGATCAATTATATACTGGACCCCTTCTTTTGTCTCACGCATCTTGATTTTAAATAACTTCAAATGCAGCATTGATTGGCACCGCAAACTGTACACATAGCGAGAAATTTAGATAAAATTCCAGTTTAGCAAAAAACTTTAAACCCTTACCTAAGCACAATAATTTTGGCCTCAACAATATTAGAATATTCTGTTCTATTGCGAAATCGATTGCCGATATACCGGATTAAACTAAGCGTATCTCTATACACTGTACCGAAAATTAAAAATCAAAGGATTAATTACCGAGTATATAATAATACTAAGTCAATCCCTTACTGGTAAAAGCTGCATTGGAACCTACAGCTCGGTCCCGTTCCATTGAAATCCCAGTCAGAATAAAGTAGAGTCCAGCCTCTAAATATGTGGAGGCTTGTGATGTGCTCACCCTTTCGTTATCAGCCCGATGCTTAAGACGTTTGGCCTCCTCCAAATATGTATCCTGGTCCCTATATTCCACGAGGCAAATACCATATAATATTAATACTTTTGCTTGCTCTAATTAGTATTATTACTACATTACTACCTATGTACATACTTGTAGTAGAGACCGTATACATTAAAAATTTTATAATAAAATTACCTTGTGTAGTACTCTTCATGATGGTCTGTGTTCTTTTCAAAATAGCTCAAGTACACGGGTGCAGCGACAGCAGGTGATGGATAATGCGGAGGATTAAGGGAAGAGTCATGGTGCTTGTACAAAATCAGAATCAATGGGTGGTGTACGTGTTGTAGAGACTGAGATCGAGTCACAAGCGTAATTAGAGCTGACTGTTTCAAGCGTCTCGGGTTCGCCCTATTTTTATTTTATTTTATTTATTAATTTAAATAATTCTTTTCAATTAAAACCTCACTTTATAATTTACTATGTACCTTGATATGAGAATCAGCTTCTTTTGACAATTTGGCTTTCTTTGGCGAAGATTTCGCTTTTTTCTTTGGTTTTTTACGCTTTGAACTTTTACTTTCAGGCTCTGAGAGTCCACCCTCATCACGGTTCCTCGCGGAAAAGGAGATTGGTGGTGAGAGAGGGATCCCTGTAGAAGCTCCCCCATTGTTGCTCGGAAGGCTCTCATCATTTACAGTTGATCCTACACGGGTTGAATCATAATGGAGTCGTACACGTTGTGAATCCCCTTTACCAGCTCCTTTTTCATCTTTTATTAGAGGGAGCCCTCCTCCCGCCGTCGTCGGTGGTGGTGGGGGTGTCGTAGAAAGTGAGGAAAATGCTTCAGAAATTAATGATGTTTCATTTGGTTTTCTTCGAAGCTTACTCAATTGAATACGAACAATAAGTGTGGAGGGGGTTGGGGTAGAGGATGTGCTCTTATTCGAGGGTTCTTTGAGCAACTGGGATGGTGGAGGTGGTAGAATTGCCTTTAAATCCCCTTTAAGACCAGAGGAATGCTTTGAGGAGCCCGATGAATGTTTCTTGTCCTTTTCCTTTTTCACAATAAGTTCTTCACCCACCTTCTTTTTACTCGAATTTGAGCTAGATTTTCCTGAACCTTTACCACTCCCTTTACCTCCAGTTAGAGGTGTAGCTGGGCAATGTTTTTTACTTGTAGCAAGCTCAAGTGTACGCTCTCCATTGAGACTCTGGGGATCTGGGAGTAAGGATCTACTATTTGTGAGGGTACCGGATTTACGTTGACTATCTTTGGCGGAAACACGAATTGGATGAAGACGAGGATGTAGAAGAAGAACCCTTGCCTTTGGAAGCAATTGACCCACCCTTTCCTCCAACATTTGTAGGTGGGCTAGGCCTTTTCTCCACCACCTTTTGGCCCCTTTCCACCACCTCCTCCAAGGACTATGGGAGTAGATTCTGATGATTTTGATGCGGAACCAGACTTTGAGCTACTACGACTCCCACCCCCTTTCCCCTTGACTTTGGCATTAGAAATACTTTCTTTATCTTTATCTATACTTGGGCTTTTATCTTCTCCCCCCTTTTCCTTTTTAGGCAGAGTTTGAGCCTTGAATAATTTACGAATCGTATCAGACTTTTTCCGATCCGCAACACTAGACTTTTTCCCTTTATTTCCAGGAGAAGAATCCTCATCGTCGCTCTTACTCCCACCACCGCCTCCAACAGTAGAGCTCCGTTCTGGTGAAGAGGACGCTCCTCTTTTCCTTTTACGACCTTTTGACTCGGCCGAAGAAGGGGCTTGAGGTGTACGAGGCTTTGATTCCTTGGCAGTTGACGTTTTCAAATGGGCTGTAGTCGTGGAGGGAGTCGTGGTATTAGTAGTTGTGGAAAGTGCTAGCTTTTTTGTAGGTTGCTCATCCTCATCTTCTTCTTCACTACTGGAACCACTCAGCCTTGTATTTATTAAATTAGGAAATGCAGAGGAAGTCCCTTTGCTAGGGATTGTGGGTAATTTATTGGGAGTAATGTCCAAATCCGAGCTAAGACCACCCCTACCTCGACCAGGAGACTTTGTTGGGCCTCTATCTTTGGAGAATACTGCAATTCAAATTTAGAATAGGTATAAATATTTACAATTCCATTTGGATTAATTAAGAAACAAAGCACTTACATGATGAAACATTAGTAGAACCACCCAGTGGAGAAGCAGAAGAATTGCTTGATTGAGGCTTGGATGAGGCGGAAGTTGAAGAAACGCTAGACTCGGTTTTGATTTGAATGTCACTCGTGATTTCCGATTCATTTGTACCATAAGTTTGAGAGCGTGATTTTGTATCCGTCTTAAATTTATTCAAAGAATTAAATATTTAATTAATTTCATAAAGGCAAGAATATGGCCTAGTACCAATATATTGTATTAAATATACTCATATAGGATAATAGGATTTTACCTTTGGGGACAAGTTGACTCCAGAGGAATCGGGGGTTCCTTTCGAAGGAGGAAGGAAGGCACCAATATTCCATTTTTGAGGATGTGTTGACGAAGGTGAATTATTCTTAAAGATTGGAATGAAATTGATTAGCTATTGTATTTAAATTTTACAATATATTGTGTAAAATAGCTTTTAATTTTTTAAGTATCTTACAACGAGTGGATTAACATTCAATTCCGGGATATCCTTCTTTTGACCCTCTTGGGATCCACTGGAAGAGTCTTCAGAGTCGGAGGAATCCGTATCTGAGCTCGAGGATGAGGAGGAGTCCATGGGGGGAACCGGTGAAGGAATACGTGACAATCCCTCCAATACTTTAACCATATTATTAAAACTCGAATTAATACCCGATCAAATGTTTCTCTCAAAAATACAAACAAAGCATAGATATCGTAGTACTATAGGAAAAAAGCACTTGACTTTAAAATTTAAAACTTTTTACAGGTTTGATTCAATGTCTATTTAAAATTAATTAATTAAATGTAGACTAAGAGCTTTGTAACAAGCAATCTAATGATCTATTGTATTGTAGAATATTATACTAAGGATTATTAATAGTTCTACTACGATACATATAATACGATATTATAGTAGATCAATCGTACATAATTGACAATTGTTCATTGAAACTTTGCATTCAAAATTTTTGTAAATGTGTATTCTTGAATTGCATACGGGAAGAAAACAATAGACTTACTCTACTAGCTCGAGTGGATGTGGAACTTCTTCTCCGTTCAACTGGAAGAGAAAGAGAAAGTATTTTTAATTCATTTACAATATTTTCATTTTCAAGGACATTTATTTTTAACTATCGTACTATACATATAATAATATCTGGGTTATAATGGGAAATTACCCTTTTTGGAGGTGGTAATTTTTTATTCGGTGGAGGAAAATCTTTATCTATTCCGGAAATTGGAGTTGAAACATCGGTCATCTCCTGCAATTTTTACAAAATACAAAATATTACTATCCATTTACATTAAATAATTAAATTTAATAGGTTTTAATAGCAATTTAATAGCAAATAATACAAATATTATTGTGAATAATTCCAAACAGAATATACCTTTAGAATACTATCCACTTCAAGTTTCTGACTTTTCACGTCAGACCGTTTGAGAGTTTTATTTGGTGGTGGAACTGGAAAACTTTTGGAGTTACTCAACGGCGTAGGAAACTTGTGATTTTCACTTGAATTGTTATTATTGTTATTATTATTATTAGAGCTGGTGGTTGTTGTGTTGCTATTTAAGTAAAAACTGGAGCTTGACGTTGTAGTACTAGTATTTGCAGCATTATTGGAAGAAGAGTACAGTGGGGGTTTTGTGTTTTTATCTTTGGAAGAGGAGGATTCACTTTGTTCCGAGACACTAGAACCACCAAAAGGTTTGTTGGGGCCTTTGAGTCCAGTCGGAATCGAGCTTGAAGACAATGAATTATTCGTAGAACCCTGAGTAGTACTAAATGAAGGCCTTCGACTCGATCGACTCGATGATTTCACAGGTGGTGGAGGAGGAGGAGGGAGGGATGAAGGATGATGAGATGGTAATGGAGGTGGATGCCCGTAAGAACTATTGGTGGTATTTGTTGGAGCACAAGAGTTTGACAAATGATTGGATATTCCTCCTGCTGCCGCTGTGGATCCACTCCCTTGCACCTGCTTATGATGATGATACGGCTGGTATTGAGATGACGAGGTCAACGTAGAAGAGGCAGGAGCAGTACTAGAGAGTAAAGAGTTTGACGTTGTGAACGGCGGCGGTAAACTAACTGGCACTTTATTTTGGACAGGATTTAAAGTTTTTGAAGATGAAGACGTCGTGGACGTCGACGTGGAGGAGGAGGTAGATTTTGTAGAGGCCAAATGTGAGCTCCTAAAATTATTTGTAGAATTTGGATTATTTGGTGGGAGAGGAGCTGTTGATGAGGGCGGCGGTGGTAGTGGTGGTTGTTGTAATGGAGAAGAGGATTGCAAAGGATTTGTCACAGCCGAAGAAGTCGTAGCCGAAGATATAGTTCCCACCGTAGTCCCTCTATTCGCTAATAATGAAGGGTCAACGCCAATTAACTTTTGCCCAGTCGAATGTATCATATACTGTTTCACATTCTCATAACTTCCAAGTGCATTCTGAATTTCAATTGTTGCCCGATCCTCCCCTGAAGGTTTAACCTTTGTTTTTTTTAAAAAAAAAAGAAAACATAGAATTAATTAATTAAATTTATATAGTTAAGAATTTATTTTAAATTTAATAGGGTAATTCCTTGGGTCTTACTTTGACTGGGGCATGGAACAAGTCTTGTCGAATTGCACAAGAGTCCTTGTCATCAAGGGGTTGCATTTGTGCCCGCTCTTGTCGTTGCCTCTCCCTCTGTCTGTCTCGCTCTATTGGGTTCAATAAACAATTTTTAATAATTATAAAATTTGTCAATTTTTAGAAAATGAATTTATTAAAAAACCCTCCACCATCTTGGGGTGCCTCAATATTTCTCAAAATTGTAAAAATTACCTTTTGAAGCCGTGTCTCTAATTGTTTCATCATGAGTCGGACGAGAAGAGCCTCGAAGCATTATTTAATTAGGCAAACTTGAAGGTCAAGTCATCGGCATACTAACTGGTCCCGGGTGGAACAAAGTTTGACACACTTGATCGTCATGCAGGGTGGGTTTTTTTTTCTTTGTGGAGGCGATTTAAATTCTTCTTTATGAAATAAAACAAGGCCTGGTAAAATTAGAAAATATTATTAAAATTTCGTGTTGATTCGAGTGGGGGGAGTAGGAGGAGGAGGAGGAGGATGCGGAAGGCGCTTTAAAAAACAACGAGGCGGAAGGAAATTCCACGGGGAGCCTGGAATCTGAGCCACTACCACTCTTGTTGCAATCACAATTGATCCAGGGGTAATTTTTAAATGCTAAGCAGTTCACAGTGAGTTGACT